>PVJA010012395.1:0-52077 GCA_004027025.1 Myocastor coypus | reverse complement strand
TAATTTCCATGTGAAGTCCTAAGTGGTATGCTCTTCGATTTAAGTAGCCATATCTATGACAGCTTATTTTACATTTATAGGTGAATCTATTTCTAGAAATTTCATTTTGTTCCATTGATGAATGTATCTCTCTTTTCATGGTGTCACATTGTTTTAATTACTTCTAATGTCTCATTGAATGCATTAAATAAATTTTCCTTTATTGCTTTCAAACCCAATTTGAATTATTCTGGAATATTTGTCCTAATAGAATTTGAATATCAACTTTTTAAGTTTTGCAAAATATGGATTAGAATTTTGACTTAAAAGAACATTAGGCCAGGCATAGTGGCCCATGCCTATCATCCCAGTACTCATAAAGCTGAAGCAGGAGGACTTCCAAGAGTTTGAGGCCAGTCTGGGATACTGTCATGTTTGTGTCCCCTCAAAGCCTCATGTGGTCACTCGGGGTGGGTTTTCAGAAGCAGCTGAATTTAGATTGTGTGATTATTTCATTGTCCTGTGCTGGTGCTATGAGTGATATATCTGCCTTGGGGCTGATACAATATCAGGGATGGAAAGAGTGTTGGCCTTCCCCCTTTTTGTTCTTTTTTACTTTTACTGTTTTCTGCCACCATCAACTATTGCCCCTATGCTATGCCACCCTGTCTTCAAGCCAGCTGATTATAGACTGAAACTTTTACAAACTATAAGCTAAATAAGCCTTCCTTAATTTTGGGTGTCAAGTATTTTCTCTCAGCAACAACAACAAAAAAGTAACTAAGAGGCTGTTACCAGGAGTGGGGTCATCACTACAATTACCTGATCATGTGATCAAGACCCGTTGGGAATGGCTTATGGGAAGAATTTTGAATGGTTGAGAGATGTCACCTTCCAGACGTCACCTGGAAAAACTTAGAGTGTTCTGTATAGGAGATCTTGGTCAGATCTCAGAAGATCAGATGCTGATAGAAATCTAGCAAGTAAGGATCAGGCTCGAGAGGTTTCTGTTGGAAAGAAAGATTTAATTAGCTATTGAAGTCTATATAGTGTGTGTTACGGCCCAGCACAAAGTTTGTCTGCATTTTGGTCATATCCAGAGAGTCTGCCTGAGACTGAGATTAATGATGGTAGGCTAATTCAAAGTGCTCAGCTATTCAGGCTCTCAACCCATACTTCCAAGAGAGAAAGAAACCTGGCTACTGGTCCAGCTGGCAGCAGACTTTGGCATTATTCATGAGGTTCTGGTTTTAGGCACATGCTGAATGCTAGAGTTGTGGAATTCAGAGAGCTCCCATCCCAATTTTAGAAGTTTAGGGCCCGGCAGGAAGGCTCAGTGGTCTAAAGTGCCTGCTTAGGAAAGCTTAGGCAGCTGTAGGGACCGCGGTTCGATCCCCGGCACCACATGCTGCGCCATCCCTGCCCTCAGGGCAGGCTGAGCCAGCCATAAAAATAAATAAATAAATACATACATACATAAATAAATAAACAAACAAACAAACAAACAAATTTTAGAAGTCTTAGGAAGCCAGGCAATGTGTCCCTGAGAGGGCAGTATGTGAACATCTGAGAGTGAAGACAAAAGATCCAATGAAAGACCCTAGAAGTTTGGAAAAGCTAAAATTAGGGATAATCTAAAGAAACCTGAGGGCTGACCAAATAGCTCAGAGGATTAAAGTACCTGGTTAGGCAAACACAGGGGTCAGGGATTTGATTCTCAGGCCTGCTGTGCTGGCCCCACCCCCAGGGTGCACTGAGATGGCAACGGGGACTGGGCATGGTGGTGTGTGCCTGTGATCCCAGCACTCGGGAGGTTGTAAGCAAGAGGATCACTACGAGTCCTAGCTACTTAGCGAAACTTTGTAGACCCTATAGACCCTGTACTGAATACAAAAAAAAAAAAGGAAGGAAGGAAGGAAGGAAGGGAGGAAGGGAGGGAGGAAGGAAGGAAAGGGAAGGAAGGAAAGGAAAGGAGGGAGGGAGAAAGAAAGAAAGAAAGAAAGGAAACCTGAAAGGAGTGAGCAATTTATACCCAAGAAAGAAAACATGGGAGCTACAACCACTGGAAGGGCCCTAAGGACTGAGCCATACAAGCCCTTTAGGTCTCACAACTTTGTCACAGGTTGTGTGGCATACTGCATGTGGAACTACAGAACATAATGTTTGTCATGCTGGATTTGGGGCTTGCTTTAGTCCCAGTATTTCGTATCCCCATTTGTAACTTTTGGAATTGAAATGTTTATTTTGTGTCATTGGAATATATAACTTTTTATTTGTGTAGGTGCTCACAGTTAATAGCTTGCCTCACGTCATTGAGGGGGCCTGGGATTTGGACTTTTTGGAAATGCTGAAGCCGTTAGGACTTTGGCAACTTTTAGAGATTAAACTAAATGCCTTTGACATAAAGAGATATGCATGAGTCTTTGGGGAGCCAGGAGCAGAATTTTACAGTTTGTGTCTGAATGTCCCACCCAAAGCTTTATGTGGTCGGGGGAGTGGGCTTTGCAGAGACAGCTGAATCTAGAGTTTGTGATTAGTTCATTGCTTAGTGCTGGGAGTGGCAGTATGAGTGCTACAGCAGCCCTAGGCTGGATAGCCCGGAAGCAGTATAAAGCAGAGAAACAGGGCTGTTTTCTCCTTTTTCATACCTATTACTTTTGGTGTTTTCTGGTGTCAGTAACTGTTACCCTTTGCCATCCTGCTCTACCTTGGAGCCAGCTGATTATGGACTAGATTGTCCACAAACAGTGAACTAAATAAACCTTTCTTTCCTTAATTTTGGGCACCAGGTATTTTGTCTCAGCAATAAAAGAAAAGTAGCCAAGACAGCTACAAAGTGATTTCAAGCCCAGCCTGAACTGCATAATAAAACTATCTCAGAAAGACACCCACACAAAAAGACAGAAAGTGAATTTAGTAATAAGTATAATCTTTATAACATCAATCTTTTCTATTTAAAAACATGTTCAGGGCTAGGGAAGATAGCTTGGTAGTCTAAGAACCTGCCTGGTAAGCATATGGACCCAGGTTCAATCCTTGGTATGGCATGTCATGCAAGTCCCAGCATCCTGGGATGGGGAGGCTGGGACAGGAGGATTACTACATGTCCAAGCTGTGCAGTTCAGGCTGTGGTATGTACACTATGCATTTCACTATGTATGTTCAGGCTGGCCTTGAGTTCACTTTGTAGCTGGCTTTGAACTCAGAGTGATACTCCTGCTTTAGTCACCCAAATGCTGGGATCGTAATGGTACCTTACCATGCCTGGCAGAACACATGTTGTTTACCTGTAGGTCACAAAATAGTCATGTAACAATGGCTAAAACATGCCAGCGTCTGTTTTTCTCCCACTGAAGAAGCCCAGACATAGAAAAGCATCTGCTGATATCAGCCTTGTCCACGCAGTTACACAGGTGCTGCAGTCCCCATGTCTCACCTATTTTGAGACAGAAAGAAAAAATAGGAGGCACCTGCGGCTTCTTATGTTTCTAGCCATAACTGCAAGTTAACCACCTTTGCCTCAAAGGAAATTTGTGGAAGTGTGTGACATTTGCAAATCACAAATAAGTATTAATTGAATGATCTTGGAATTAGGTACTGGCCAACTGAAAGGGCCTGACTCCCACTTGTGATATACTCACCATAATGTTCTTGGGGCGGAGTAGTTACTGCCTCTCATCTGCAGAGGAAGAGTCTGAAGCACAGGGGATTTGGTGATGTGCCCAGGTCACACAGCAGGAAGCAGAGACACTGTTATGGTTTGTATCTAATTGCACCCCCAAAGCCTCATGTAAATCATGGGGCTGTCAAGCACAAGGCTCCAAGGGCGGGGCCAGAGAGGCATGAACATTAAACTGACAGCATGCACCTTCCACATGTGCCTCCAACCCCCTAAGCCTGGTAGCCTTAGGGGGACTACCAGGAGGGATGGAGCGGATTATCCTGGACATGGCAGTGCAGTGTCTCAAGGTCTTCCTATGTAATTCAGGCTACTTTAAACTATGATACCTCCAGTAACTATGAGTTAAATAAACCTTTCCTCCCCTAAGCTTACATGTGAGATATTTGTCCCAGCAACAAGAGAAGAGTAACTAAGACAAATGTGCTTCAAGCTATTTCCATAAAACACCCCTGTGGCCAGGTAATCTCTTGTCTGTAGATCTCTCTTATATCTCCTTGCTTTACAAAGGACTTACAAAATGTCAAAAAATTACCAACTTCCTGATTATTTTTCCAACTTTAAAGGTAAAGGTCTTTATTGCTGCACAAAAAAAGAATAATCCATGAGATACTCAACAGTAAGCTGATATTTTTACTAGTGAAGTCTTCCAGTCTAAAGATTGTTTTATTGCTATCTATACTTCTTTGTCCCCCCAATAAAGTTAACAACGCCAATCATACCAGAAAAACTAGATTTCCTTAACGTTTTCTCACTAGTGTTTTACAAAATATCTCACATTTCTTTTCAGCTTAGCCTCTTTACAGCAGAATTCAGATACAAAAAAACTAATCAACATTGCTGATTGAATATACAGGTGTTCCGCTGTCAGTGGCCATTTTCATAATGACATCACAGATGAAAAATAATAGATGCCACTTTCTCTGTGAAATCGAAAGAGATATCTTGCTCGGCTGCCTGCTTTTAGTGAGGTGGATGTTATCAGGGTAACTTATTTTTGAGACTAGTACTAAGTTTGACATCTGTAGTTCTGGTAAGTGAGAGGAAATAACCACCAGCACAGGTTTTCCCTGAGACTGAGTCAAAATTCCTGTGTTAAAATTCTTAGGGGTAGGAAAATCCCAGAACTAAGAGACTGAGGGAAAGGGAAGGGGAGGTGGAGAAACAGGAAAGTAATTGCAAGAATGAGGTGGTGTGCTGCCAGGACTACCAGAGCTTCCAAGGCCACCTGTCACTCAGTGACTTCGACCTTCTGCTGCAGAGTATTGTGGAGTGGTATTTATCTGCTAGTTCCTCCCTCTGGCTGCTAAGAATTTGCTTTGAGGTTCAGTGGTCTCTGATAAGCCAGGTCCCCACCCACTGCACTTGTCTGAGTTCCTACATGGTAGGAGGTGCACAGATGTCTTCAGGATCTGTTGGGTACAACTTTGTACAACAGGAAAACCTCAATGAAGCCATCCATAGCAGGAGGGCCACATTTGGCAGACAGTGGTAGAAGGGTTAAAGGCTTCTAGGCAGCCTTTCTGATAACAAGCCACAAAGGCCTGGATCTGCTGGCCAATGGAACAGAAGGAGACGTGCTGGGATATGGACAAAGGGAGTTGATTATCTGCTTATGCATTAAAGGAAAGTGCTGAATGCCATGGTTCCCTGCACAGCAGATGTCCAGCTTGAAAGCCACCCTGGCCTGTAGAGGCAGAAACAGAGGCATGAGTAGAAGGGTCTCCAGAGTAGCACATCCCAAGTAGAGGTACTCCCTGAAAGCCAAAATTACACTGGAAAAAAAAAAAATTAGAAAAGGCCAGGCGTGGTGGCTCACGCCTGTAATTCCAGCACTTGGAAGGCTGAGACAGGAGGATTGGTATGAGTTCAAGACCAGCCTGGGCTACAAAAGTGAGCTCAAGGCCAGCCTGAACTGTACAGCGAGACCCTGTCTCAAAAAGGCCAAAAAAAAAAAAAAAAAAAAAAAATTACACTGGCCTCTGCTCCACTGAGCCTGTTCAAGTCTGGTTCATACCTTCCTGCTTGCAGCCCAGCCCTTTAGAGATAAAAGCACACTGTTCACAGCAACACAGGAGGAGTTCCAGTATAACCCTGAGCCAACAGACTCTGTTTCTGACACTGCTCACCCCTTCTGGAACTAGTACATGAATGAACACTACAGTATGTGTGATGTCTCCATGTGTATGTTGAGTCACATTATCAGTATTTCTAGTAATAATACTATATGAAGAAACTGAGGCACATATGTAGCCTATACAAAGTACTAGAAATAGCAGGCCCTTCCCCTGCATACTCTCTCAACTGCTGTGGGATGCTGCAGGATGCTCACTCATCTTTAGAAGTGTGTTTTTCTCCTCCTCTTTCAGGAGTGCTTCTGTCCTCCTGCAATGGGAGGCAGAGTGATCTCTTTGGAAGCCCTCTTGGCATACCATCTTCAAAGACAATGTGCATCATGCTCTAACCTACCATACCATCCTTCCCACTAATCTTAGCCCCTGGCTCCTAGCCCCTGGGAAGCAGTAAGCAAATGCATGAGAAGTGAGAGAATGGATAGAATGCAGAATCCAGAGCAGTCATAGGACCTCACTCAATGTTTGCAGGGTTGCCTGACACCTACAGGTGCTTAGTGAACTTCACAAACTATCCCCCTCTGAGTCGACAGCTTATAGATGTTGGTACTCATTCAGTTGGTCTTTATAGGGCCTATCAGTGCCACAGAATCCATGGTCCACATCCAATTTATATAAACATATGCATACTCACACATGTGCATAGCCTTGATTGATGATTGTCCTTCTCTGAATCAAGCTGATGTTTGATCAAGTTACTAATAATAGCCCCAGCCAGGCGTGGTGGCTCACACCTGTAATCCTAGCACTCGGGAGGCTGAGGCAGGAGGATTGGTGCAAGTTTGAGACCAGCCTGAGCTACAAAAGTGAGCTCAAGACCAGCCTCAACCACATAGTGAGACCCTGTCTCAAAAAGACAAAAAAAAAAAAAATAATAATAATAATAATAGCCCCTAACGTATACCAACATTGTATGTCAAGCACTTTCCTAAGCAGCTCATAGTAGTTACCTTCAGATTGAGATTGACCCTATCATTATCAAACATTGCTGAGGGGAAGTTGAGACAGAGAGAAGCTGAAGAAAGTGACTTGTGCCAGCTATAGAGTTGATAAGCCAGGGGACTGGATGTGGATGCAGACTCCCATCTCTCAGTTTTCTCCTCTTGGTGACAATCATTAAGTCTGCGTTTCTGTCCTTCTGATGTATAAACATGTACACGCTGACTCTGAGCCATGCGTGGTGTATAGCCATGGAGTGGTGAGGACCCCTGATGAGCATCTCAACCCTGACTACCCTGGACATTCCTCAGAAGACAAAAACTGTGGACGAAAGCTGGATTTCTGGGCTTCTCAGTGCATTTACCAAACATAGTACTCGTGTTAAACTCTTGTGGAAACAGAAACCACCTACAGAGGACAAATTTGTCTGCAAATCTGTGAGTGTTGTCAGCACTGTAATTTCCTCTTGCACTTGTGGCCAAGAGGCGAACTGAAGGTGATGTGCCTGGCTGGAGGGTTTCCTCTGCGTTGCCACCCTTGCAGGTCTCACTCTGCCCCATGTTCCCATGGCTCAGTCTAAGGAGTCGTTCCTGTCAGTGCTGGAACTGATCATGCCAAGCATCTGTTCGAACTCTTTCAGATCTCAAATGAGGAGAGAGACACTTGGTGACAGGGCAACAGGAAGGAAGTAATCCCCTCGGTGAGTGCAAGGTTCAGAATGTCCTAGAATCCAGGCCTCTGAATTGCAGCCACAGCTCTTTCCAGTAAACCACCCTGTGCTCAGCTTCGCAGAAATGTTTAGATAAGCTTTACACCTCATTTATGTATGGGTTGCAATATGGATGTGTCATCTCTTATTCTTAGTAAAATTGTTTTTGCTAGAACACATTTCACAATTTACTATTTCACATCCTCGCAACCTTGCTGGGCCCAGTTGCTAGCTAACTGCTGCCACAAGCTTGCTCCATCACTATGGTGTCGCAATGGATGAAGTTAGCTGCTGCCAGAGTCTTGGCCATTTTTAGTGTCTTGCATCGCTTCCCATCTACCTTTTCTATTAGTCTGCTTCATTTTAGTGCATTTACCATGTAATCTGAATGAATAAAAATGCTTACTGAAACATGTGCCCTCTGGGGTGGCTGAATTTGAAGCCTTGCTTCCATCTTGTCATAGTGTGCTTACATTTTCTGTTCTTTACAGAATCATCCCTTTCTGTTCTCTCCCTAGATCTTCTGGAACTGCTTTGAAATGTATTCAAACCATTGCTGCTTCTGTCTGGGGAAATCACGCAGTCAATGTAGAGATCTGATTTCTTTCTTAGCTTAAGCAAGAGCTGTTTAATAGGAAACATTTTGGCTTTCCATACTTTAAAGGCACTGCTTCTATTGGGACTAGTATTTGACCTTCTGTTACTCAATTTCCCCCACACAAAAAATAATAATAACAATAGTTTTTGAAGAATGAGGCCAAGCATGCTAACAGAATTCCTGCTGATGGAAGTTCAGGGCTCGCTGGAAGGGAACAGAAGTTTCTAAAACTCAGATCTAAGTTGTGGAGGAGATAGGGATTGACTGGAAAGAGAAGAGGTCCAGGTTTAGTGCAATAAAAGAACCAAAAGAAATAGCCAGGGTTAGAAGGATTGCAAAGACTGCTGGGCGTGGCGGCTCACGTCTGTAATCCCAGCACTTGGGAGGCTGAGGCAGGAGGATCGCTGCGAGTTCGAGACCAGCCTGGGCTACAAAAGTGAGCTCAAAGCCAGCCTGAACTGCACAGTGAGACCCTGTCTCAAAAAGCCAAAAAAAAAAAAAAAAAAAAAAAAAAAAAAAAAAAAAAAAAAAAAAAAAAAAAGAAGGATTGCAAAGAAAGCCATAGTTAAAAAGAAGAATGAACTAAATAAACAGGAAGAAACACAAAAGAAAAAAAAAAGATCAATAAAAATAGAATAATAAAAAAGTCAAAGAGAACGGAGAGGGAGCTAAATAACTAGAAATGGCATACAGTATCAAAATAAGACAAAGTTCATAAGTGAAAGGAAGAAATACCACTTCAGGAAGTCTCTGCTTAAACATTCACTAGATCAAAGCCAAAATTCCACCATAAATCATGCCAATGGGTAGCACACTAGCTCATACTGTAAAGCCACAACCTGAAACAAAATAAACTGACAACCTATGGATTCCTAGAAATTGCCTTAACTTCTTCTGTTCATGAAGCTTAACAAATGGACAAGAACTGGTCAGAAAATGAGAGCAGTCTTGGCAAATGCAGCTGTTGTAGTTGGCTGTACAACACCAGACCAGACCAGACCAGTGGGCATCACAGACCTTTTAACAATTCAAACTTGCCTAGAAGAAATCCAGAGCAGATGAGGCAGGTACCCCACTTTGGGTGTCTAGGAGAGAGGCTGTCTTTGAGCCCTGAGCCTTCTGCTCCTATAAACCCTGAGTATGGGTTTTTTGTTTGTTTGTTTCTTTGTTCATCGATTTGCCAAAACTGAAAATCAGCACATTTCACCAGAAAATTTAAAATATTGCTTCTTTTGATAAACAGTAGCCCCAGCAATCTAGAACTGTATTCACGCTGCTGAAGGCTCTTCCTGTTGGGCATTTTCTCTCCCCGTGCTGCAGAGCACATGCAGCTCACTTTACGAATTCTCTAGCCTATCTATCCGGCAGGGATCTCTGTCTAGCAAAGCCCCATGTTAAACCTCTGGGCATGAGCACCCTGTTCATTGTCTAGCTTGAGTTGTCTTGCAGTTAAAGGACTCTAAGGAAAGGCCAAAGACATGGTTGTTCCATTCCTAAATTGTCCTAGTTTCTTTTACACTTGCCAAATCTGTGGGCATGTTGGCAGAAAAAGAAAATGAGACTGAATGTGACTGACATAGCTCTCATCAGAGTTCTGATTCACTCCTAACTGGCTCCTGCACCCAGCTCTGAGGGGAACTGGAAGCCAAGAGTAAAAATCTTCAACTTGAGGGTGGGGATATAGCTCAGCAGTAGGGTGCTTGCCCATTGTGTGTCAGGCTCTTGATTTGATTGCCAGCAGCGCAAATAAAATGTGAAAGAATAAAGTTTTTTTGACTTTGTACTTCAACCACAGCCCTTTTTCCCTATGGGAGAAGGTTCGTACCCTGCCCCATAACCAGGCACATCCCGTCTCCTGACAGCCTCCCCACCCTCGTTAATTTGTATCATGCAGCTTAGGTTTCACATCCCCTCTACACAGGCACCTTGCAGACACTGGTCCATTGTGCCCACCATCCAGAATGTGACAAGAAAGGCACTGTAGTTTGGTCCCAGGGACAGCTCCTTCGTGATGATGTTTAGCAAGTTCCTAATCACCAGGAGGAGCTCAAGAGTTATTTTTTAAGCTGGCGTCACAGACAAGTTTCACAATTCTACTGATTTCGAAGTCATATGGTAATAAAAAATGAAGTATGACACAGACACAAGCTAAAGTACTCCAGGGAATCGGCGAAGGATCAAGTTTCAAAATTCAGCAGAAAGAACAAATATTGGAGTCAGAGCGTCCTCCACATCACTGTGTGAGGTGACTACAGGCTTGTGATTGCTGATCCTGAAGCTATTATCCTGTTCTACAACAGCTCCAAGATCCAAGGACATTAGTCAAAATAGAGAACAATGTGGACAGTGTGTCATGGGAGAAGGGACTTGAGGCCCTCAGTTCATTACTAGGAACTAACAGTCTTTCTCACTCCCCAAAGTTAACTGCTTTATGGCAATGGTTTTGATTTCATTTGAAAAGTTTTCAGCATTGTTAAGAGTGGTATGAGAGCTATCAGTACATGAAAATTTTAAATCAAATCAGGATTTGTTTTCATCAAGGTGATCAATAAATGTACAATACACGGGATGTGAGCTTAAACTTGTCTGCACCTGTGAAGGGGAGTGGGCCCCTCACTGCGGGTATGAGTTGTGAGGACCTAGTAAGGCTATCCAATCCCAGGTATAACATACCGAGAGTGTCTCATCCTGAGGCTTTCCAAAATCCCAGTTGATTAGCAATAGTTTTAAAAGCATGACTTAGCGTGGTGCGATGCTATTGTCCGTGTGCTGTGGGGCTAGAGAGCGTATCAAAGAGTCACACACAAGCAGACAGACTTCTGCTGCCGCTAGACTCACGCGCTGGTGTGTCCACTATTCTCCACCTTGGTGTTCGAAGTTCTAAAAACAGGAGAGGAAAGGGAGGCGGCGGTCATGAACCACACTCCCCAGCTGGGCAGCCTGTCAGAGATAGCTTGGCTCCCTGCCCCTCTGGGACGCACCGTGCATGCACCACGTGCCTGCATGGTCCCGCGACGATGGCGATCTGAAGCCAACTGGCCTCGCTCCTGTTTTTTTATAACATCCCTGGTGTGGCCCAGGACAGCGGGGGCTGCACTTGGGTAGAGACGGCCCCTCAAAACACAGGGTTCTCGCCCGCTCTCTGGTCCCGACCCCAGACCCTTAGTGCCGCGCTCGGCCAACTCCACGTGGCCTGGCTGGGGGTGGGGACAAGGACCTCGCGAGCCCGGTTTCGCAGCCGTGTTACGCAACGCCCACGCCGCCGTCATCATCGCCCTAGCCGTGCAGGGGGCGGTGTTGGCGCGGGGAGCTCCGGCAGTCGGCCCTGTGCCCGGTCCTGCGCCCCCCCACCCCCCAGTGAGGCTGCGGGAACTGCGCAAGGCACGCCCGGCCCTTGCGGGCGCCGCCGCCGCCACTGAGTCCGCAACAGGTCTCTGGACACAAAGCAGTCCGCCGGGGGCCACGGGCGCGCTCGGGACAGTCGGTGCTGGGGGCGCGGTCCCGTGTCGGGCTCGCGCTGCCCGCGGCGTAGCTGAGCGCAGCCCTGCACAGGCTGGCGAGACTCCTCGGGCACCGGGCAGCCTCTGCAGCCCCAGCGGGCCGAAGAGGGAACCGAAGTAGCAGCGGCACCGGCGGAGAGGCGGGGCCGAGGGCGAGGCCTCGGGGAGTTCGGCCCCGTCGCTCGCAACTATTGGTGAAGGCTGGGGGGCGGGCCCGGCGGCGGGCTCGGCGATTGGGGCGGTGGCCGCCCGTCAGGGGGCTGGCGGGCGGCGACGTCGCGCGGCGTTCGGAACTGACCTACTAACACACATCTCTCGGCGCGGCCACGGCGCCGCGGACCCGGCGTGCCGCCCGCCTCCCGCGCCGCGCCCTCGCCGCCGCCCGCCGCGGCCCGGAGGCCCTGCCCTGCCCGAGCCAGCGCCTCCCGCCGGCTCCCGGCCGCCCCTTTCTTCTCCTTGCCTTCTCGAGAGCAGGAACACGGTAAGCGCTCCGCCCACCGCCTGCCGGGCCCGGAGCCTGCGCTGCTCCGGCTCCGCTTGCGAGCGCGCGTCCGGTCGGGGCGCGGGGTCGCCGCGGCGCCGGGGGCGCGGGGCGCGCGTTCCAGAAACTTTCGTAGCCTTGTCAGCTCGGGACTCGCCGCTCCGAGGCGGCGGCTGCGAGTGCGGCGCCTCACGTAGCACGACGGGCTCGCTCCCCGCTGTTGCATAATGTCCTCGGGTTTCGGGGACGCCGGTGTCCTGGAATGGGGCAGTTCGGGCTGTGCTTCCGAAGGGGACGGGCGCGCCTTCTCGCGGCGGGCTGGGCCGGGCTGTGCCGTGACGAGTGCCGGGCGTCCGGGGTGGCCGGGCAGGGGGAGTAGGGCGCGGTGGGCGGCAGTGCGTGTCGGCGCGGGTAGCGCAGACCTTTCCACCCTGTTGTCGTCAGCGTGTTTTACAAGCCCTCGGGAAGGTTGTGGATTTGTCCTTTCTTACATTGCATAATCTGCCACGGTGAAATATTGGCACAGACTGTGGGCCGATGTGGGAATATGCGCATCTGGGTGGAACGATCGGGTAATTTTAGCGTAGCGTTGGGCATTGGATCGTTATTTACATCCCTATCCAATCCCAAATAAACATGTGTTAAAACGGTCTGCACTACATGAAAGGAAGTGTTTCTGGGCGTGAATACTGATCTTAGGTACTAAGGGAGGGGGTGCTCGTTCCTAAAAAATGTTCCGAGCTGTTATTTTTAAATCTGGGACGAACCATTGTGACGTTTACCTCCCTGGCTTCTTAATTGTAATGCATTCCATTCGATCAGCCCTTTTTCTCACCTTATTGCTTTTTCAGACTCGAGACAGATCGCATAATAGTTTCCTGGAAATGTTGCATTATGTAACTGCCGAATTTGCTGGCAGTGAGCGTAGAAAGAGGGAGCTAATTACAAGATTTTATAATCTTGCTACAGAAAAAGTAGGACAATCTCAGCGTTTAAGAATGTCACTATAACAGATTTTTTTTTAAAAGGGGATATTTTAAACAGCAAAGTAGACAACCGGCTAAGCCTTGCGTTAGCTCATGCTGCCAAATGTGGGTCTTTTGCCCTAAATGAAACGTGCGTTCTTCTAAATTTAGCCCTGTCACATTTTAACAATTGTGGCCTCTGTGCTATTTCTGGTGTTTTCTCCGGGGCAGTGTGCAAATACAAGTTCAAGGCCATTTGCTGTAGTTTCAACTCCACGCCTTCGAAGACCTTTGATAAGACTGTATTTTTAGGAAGGCATTTCGCCGTGCCGGGTGGTTTGCTGGGTGCTGACGCCCATCTCTCTTTTTTAAAGGACGCTTTAAAAACTGCTGTTCTCTGAGAACAGCGGGAAGGACCAAGTGTCATCTTCTGTTCTTGGTTTTTGTAAATAACAACGGCCAATGAGGTCAGAAGTATTTATTTCACATCGTGTTTTTTTCTTTCTCCAGACAGATATGATTTATGAGAAGCAAATATGGGTTAGTAGATTGTATTTTGGTCTGGATAACCTAGTTTTATTCGTGTGACAGTATATGAATATGTGAAGTAGCCAGACATTAAATTTATTTCTTCCTAGACTTCTATGCGGTGTAATTACACGGTCATATATGCATATAATAGCTTGCCTGTGAGCATTTATTTTTCTTAACGTAATATTTATAGATAAATTGGAGGATCTGGGGTGGGGGGAAGGAGGGAGCGGGGCCCAATCATATAGATTCATCTCGAACAGATCCTGTTACCCGAATGTTTGTGGTCCTTCTGCAAGACGCCCCTGGCGTCAGATCCAGACCTACTTGGCGAGCTCGGGGGGAGCCCCGGGCCTGGGGGGCCCGCGCGCGCCACCTTCTGACCGCGACCTCCAGGGACGCTTGTCCCGCCCGGTGTGTGCCCCTCCCGTACCCAGGTTTGGGGCGCCGGCACGGGGGCGGAGGCGGCTCGAGGGGACGTGCCTGCCCGCCACTGCACTGGTCTCCGCCGCCGCCGCCCCTCCCGCATTCCTTTGTTCTGGCGCGGGGGTCCGGGCGCCTCGGAGGCCCCGCTGCGCCGCCCTCCCCGCGGAGGCGCGTCTCGGGGAGTGGAGCTTGGCCGCCATAGGGGACGTGCGAGTGCGCCGGGCCGGAGGGGACCGCAGGGCGAGCCCACGCCCCTGCAGGCCATATGTTCGAGACCACAGACACCTTTGTTCGGGAGGCTGCTGCTTCGCGCACGGAGAGGAGGACACCCTCCCCTCGGTGTCGCAATGTTAGGCCGGGCTCTGCGCCCTTAGAGATGGAGAGAACTACCCGGCTCGAAAGGGCCAGCCGAGCCCATGTTGCTAGTTTAATTTTTAAAATCCGTGTATAGCCTAAAGAAACTTCGCCAAGTTCAGAGCAAAATAAAATCACAAACCCACCAGACACTGTCTTCCCACCCCAAAAATGCAGCACCGGGTTCTGCTCCAGGCTTGAGGACTCCCAGATCCTCAAGTACAGAGAATTTACATTGGGTTTTTGGAGACTGCGCGACCTGCTCTTTATTGTAAACCGACCCAAGGTCTGGCTTTCCTGGGTCCTGTGGATACCCCTTCCCCAGTCAGTGTCTCCTTGCAGCTGCTGTTTTCCCTTAGACCTGCTGGATGCTGCCCCATTCCGCTGGCCTTCCAGGCAAAACAAGGAAATAAAACCCACAGAGGGCGAGAGGCTATTGGGAAACCTCCGCGCTCACCAGAACCAGGACTCGAGTTTACGCTCTGCGATTCTTATCACAGTGCTCAGGTTTCTTGACCTTAATGCTGGTTGCTGCTGTTGTTAGGCCTGTGAGGATATTATTGGGAATGATGTTTTTTTTTGGGGGGGGGGGCGGTTCAGGGGTGCGGAGGTGCTTCTCTTGTGAAAGCCAGTGTTAATTTCAAATAAAAGGGAATTCCTAATACGGTCATTGGCCCTCAAATGTCACACACCTGTGTTGATGTATGGGGGAAGTTTGGAGGACCAGGAGGATGAGTTGCTGACAGTAAAACAGCAAGGCCCTGGCCAGTTAATTCTCTGAAACTTTCTATGACTAATGTCCTTGGGCCTGAGCGTTCTCAGCATCTAAAACAAGGCTTGAGATCAGCAGGGTCTGGTTAGGGAATACTCAGCTTTGTGTGGTTGAGAAGTAAAGCCAACCCCTCCCCGACAGATTTTTACTCACTCAAGATTAAATTTCACCAGGGCACAGCTTCAGAAAGAACAGTGAAAGGCTAAAACATTATAATAATCATCATTACCTTCACACTGATCTTTCAGAATTGAGGTCTACTAAACACTGTGTATGCTAAATACAGTTGAGGGCTAGCCTGGTCCACAAGAAAGCAGGAGCATTAACTGGCAACCCAAGCCTAGAGTGTAAAAGATGGGGAGCCACCCTTGTCACCCCCTTCCATCTATTCCTCCCTTCAATGAGTCTGAACACAAGCTCAGTGTAGTTTTTGAAACAATTTCCTTTCTGTGTTAGAGCTTATCTTGGTGAAGTGCAATTATAACATCACTGTGATGCAACACCCTGAAAATTAACACGCTTTGCCAGAGGCCTTTCACACATTGAGCAACTCCTGAGTCACCCTGTAGGAGCTATTCCCGTTGACCTTGCCCTGGTCAGTAGAGGCGATTCTGAAATGCAGATGTGGCTGTGGCTTGAGGTGGAAAGGTGCAGTCATAATGTCTCAACCTTATTTTTACCCAAGTTAAAGATCACACGTACTTATTTCCATTGTAACTTACAACTCAAATGATGTAGATGCTATTAAAAGTTGAGTATTTTTAATTTCTTTTGAAGAATGAGTACACACTTGGGATTCAATTCAAATATAACTGAAACAATGTCGTTGAAATTTCCTATAACATTCACTTTGTTGTTTTTGTAAGGTATGGCTGTATTTCACAGGATTAACACATTGTTTGGTATCCTGTTATTTTTCTAAATTATATTTGACTTGCTTTTTATCCAGATCGGACTTGTATGAGAATGTTGTAAGACACTGACCTTTGATCAGAGACATTACATAAGACTTTCCCAGTTTCAAAATGAATTTTTATTAACCACCACCCCCAGTTTTCTCTTATTTCTTTGCAAATAACTTTCCTGTAGTTAAATTTTTTTCATATGGTTTTAATTAGGGAAATATTTTGTTTTTAAGTTGAGTAGGGATTTGCTAAGTGCTATTATTAATAATCTGCGCTGTGAGGCCTCAGTTTCATTGGAATAGTGATATTTATAAGCCTTTTAGTTATTAGAATACAGTATCTTATTAAGTTTCTGGGGATCTTGAACTGTAATTAAGTGGCCTTCAAATTAACCCTAAAAATAAAATTTTTAATCCACTATAAGGCACTTAGTAAAACTAATGACATTTGCAGTCATCTGTTGTTGGGGAAGATTAATGAGAAATTAAAAAGGCACAATAGGGATAATTGGGATAATTCTTCAGAACTCTCTGACCTGTCCCTCCCCATCGCACACTGTTCTCCCAGCATGGTGCCATACACCTGTAGTAAGCACTTGTTCCTTATAGCCCTTCCCTCGAGGAGGTGATTGAGGATCGTTGTCCACTGAGAGTTCTGATTAGCTGTAGGCCTGGTTAATTATCTCTTCAGATGCTTTAAGGGTAGTAATGGTCCTGATTTTGAAGCTTCTATAGATATTAAAAAGGACATTACTGTTCCACCTCTTTGCTGCCCATTACTGTCCTCTGCTCTCTGTTTTAAGACATAAAATTAATTATTTTTTGTTTTGTGGTACTGGAAATTGAACCTAGGGCCTTCACACCAAACCACCAATCCAGCCCTTTTATTTTTGCTTTGAGATAGTCGTGATAAACTGCCTAGGTAGTGCTCTGTGCCTCAGCCTTGAGGAGCGCTGCAATTAGAGGCTTGGGCCACCACACCCTGCTGATTGTCTGTGTGCTGGTGTGCAGCACTTCTGCGCAGCTTTCAGAATTAACTTTATTGTGCATTAGGTCACAAACACCAGCTTCCTATAAACACTGGAATTGCACTCTTTCCTATTACAATTACTGAATTGCCTCAGTGCTATGATACAATGTATTGTTATTTTTATTAACTTTAAATATAAATTTCAAGTTGGCATTTGTGGACTTTAAAATATTTATTTCTGGTAAATTCAGTCAGGTGCTGAAACATTTATTTACAAATGTTTCCAAATTGTTAAAAAAAAAAAAAAATTGGGTCAGTGTTTTGCTCTGGTAGAAGACATGCTGGGAAAGTGTGTATATGTGTGTGTGCGTGCCTGCAGGTGAGCTCCCTGTTCTGGGGCAGTGCATCTTTCTAACTTGAGATTTAGCATCTTACTTGAGACAAAATGATATCTGTGTGTGGCCTGGGCAAGTAGAGAAGGTTAACATAGTTTTCTCAGTTTGAAGAGCCTTTTCCTTTAAAGTGAGATTAGAAATTTCCCCTATGTCTTCAATGTTTGACTAAACTTTTGCATCCCCTGTCTTCCCGTGGTTGTACATATGAGTACTTTTATTTTGCCTTTAAATACTAGGTTGGTATATTGCCTATAGAAATAAAGCATTTCACTGGTGTAAACAATCCTGGATTTTACCCACAATAGAATTTTAAAATTAGTAGGCTAACATTCTGCTAATATTGTTAGGTTAAAAGTATAGAGAGCTATTGGCAGATTAATTTTTTTCTTGAAAGTGACACCTGAAAGACAAATAGCTGCCTTCTTAGTAGAGAGATAGGTGATACAATTTAACATAGCTAACGTTTACTGTAAAAACAACTCTTTTCTGTGATACTATTTGTTAACATCTGAGAGTTAATAGTATACTAAGAGAAAGAGAAAAATGAGACATTTCTATGGAAATATTTGCAAGCCATTAAGTATATCAAGTCATATTTCATCATATTGACAGAATGTTAAGATCAAAATATATAATAGAAGCAACTGCAACAACATACAGCCTTTAGAAAATAATTACAACATGTCCCACAGTGAATTAGAAGGCCTAAGATACTGGTAAGATTCTAGATGCTTGAAAAAAAAATTGTTCTTTTCTTTTAGAAGAAAAAGAATGAACTATCCAACGTTTCTGTGAGACATCACATTTCAGAAGAAAAAAGATGAGATTCTTACGCTACATAACTCTTCCAGGATAAATGTGATTTAGAGTTTAGGTTGTAAGGGTGTGTGTTTATTTGGAGAAATTTCTAAATCAAGTCTTCATTACAGACAGCATTCAGGGCTTCAACTTTCTAAGCTCAGCAGCTGCAGCAGCAACGTGTACGTTAGGAAAGGCACTGGGCAGCAGTGGCATCGTCGTGTTAGTGTGGAGACTATGTTAGCTGTGTGCAGTCTCTGTGCTCATAGTTCATTCATGTTCTTCTTCAGAAGTAGTTGTATCACCTAATAAGTGTAATGAGGTTAATTGTGCCAAATGTCCAGACATCATAGAATTGGCATTTAGTATCAGTTATTCACTGAAGAAGAAACATAAGCAATGACTAATGTACTGTGGCATTAAATGTGGATTCGAGAAGATGACGCACAGATGAAGTAATTGTTAAATTAATCATAAAGGAAAATGCTGGAATTTGAAAGAAAGTCATTAGGTTAGCATAAATACTGGTGTGTTTAGAAGGTGTTGCAATGGGCCTTTGCATCAGCCGTCATGTAGCTTTATTGTCGAGGGATAAAAACACCATCCAAAGCCCGTTTTTCTTTGGACTACCATGTTACCGCACGCTGGTCACTGAGTCTCTGGATCTCTAGATCTCCTGTACCACTACCCTTGTTGAAAATGAAAGCACATTCAGTTTTGTGTAGAGAAGAAGTCGTAGGTGACAGCATCCACTGCTGTATTTCTTTTTTGCTATTTTGACATAGGTAGAACTTAAGTAATTCTGCAAAAATACAAAAATAAAGTCTTGGTTCATTAAGTTCCCGCCTCCCCTGAGGAAGATGAAAGACACTTCTAGGTGCTACCTTTGTTGGCTTATGACAGCTTGTGCAGTTAGGGCGGGGCCTAACATGTCCTGGTGATGATCAGAGAGGTGCACAGCATCTGAAAGGAGAGCCTCCCCCATTACTCAAATGCTGATAAACTCCACTCGTGCAAGATTATTCGATAAATGCTGCTGCAGAAAACACCCTAAGATGATTGTGGTGACTTGCCAGTGGGGCTGCAGAGACAGTGACTTGTGCAACTTCTTAGAGATGGGTAGTATACCACATATGGGAAGAAGACAAAATGAAGTGACTCTTTTGGGAAAACTTTGTTTTATTTTGTCTTCCTGTGGAGTTGTGTTTTGCAATAGAAGTTTTAAAAAGGATTACCAGCCAGACAGGGTAGTGCATGCCCTGTAATCCCAGCATACTGGGAGGCTGGAGCAGGAGAATCTGAGGTTTGAACCCAGCTTGGTCAATTTAAAGACTTAGTAAGACCCCTTTTCAAAATTTAAAAAAAAAAAAAAAAAAACAGAGCTATATTTCAGAGCAGAGAACCTGGGTTTGTTTCCCAGGTCTAGAAAGATAAGCAACTTGTGAAAGATCAAGGTCTTGGTCTTTCCTGAGCTGAGATTCCTTACTCCTTACTTCAGGTCAATTTTATTTGAGGGAGAAGAACCTAATTCCACAGAAGGAATCACCGTTTAATGTGGAGAGGAAAATGGAGTTCATGTGTGAAGACAGAGCCTAAGAGGAAGCAATAGGAGCCAGGTGCTGTCCTCAGTGATCAATGGAGTTTCCATTTCTGTGGCACCACTGGCACTGTGACGCATGCCTTGCCCTTGCTGCCTCGCTAAAATGCCATTATCAGAAAACAAACAGAAACTTAAAACTAATAGCCACACATTTCTCTGAGCTGAGCCCAGCAAGGTCCTAGAGTAGGTTGGCTCATTGTAATAGATAAGACCTGACAAGAAGCCCCTTCTTTGTGATGTTGAAATTATTGCACTGTGTCTTGTATTGTCCTAGACAAAGTAGAAGGAGACTGGCAGGCTTTTCCAATTGATAAAATTAAACTTCATTAGTCATTATGAAACTATGCGTAACAGAAGTAGTGACGTCAAACAAAAACATTAAATCTTCTTCATATGGCAGAATAGAGTACCAGTGTGTACAGTTAGTCCCAGCAAAGAGTTATTGTTCATGTCTACTTTATTTTCCAGTATTACCAACTGGAAAACTGGGCAGAGAATTAGATAGAATCTATGTAGAAGCAGACCCAAAACCACTACCAAAGGAATGTTGGTGACCCATAATGTAGATTTGTTATCACATGTCAGAGATGTCAGGGGCCTGCAAGCATAGCCCCGAAGTAGAGCATATGGGAGGCCCTGGGTTGGTCTCCAGTACCACGATTTTAAAAAAGGAAAAAAGCCAATGTCAGGCCAAATGCACATTATAAATATTTCACTAGAAGAAACTAGATGATAATTCTGCTTTTGAGTTCATGTATTTTATGTGAAACTAATTAATAAAACTAAAAGAAGTATTTTTCCAGAATTACACTGTTTTGGTTTAAAGCAGTTTTAAGTTTCAAGAGGTGACTCTACTGAAAAAGAAGGAGGAGGAGGAGGGGGAGAGGGAAGAGGAAGAAACGACCTTTGAATGATAACTTTCAGCCCAAAGCTACTGTATAACTGAATCCTATTGAGACAGAATTTTCAACACTCAGAAGAATCTTCAGTATTTCCTTCTGATAAGTCAGTGGAGAGAAATCAGAAAAAGGACTATTGCTAATATGCAAACACAGGCTCTTCTTGGGTGCTGACTGTGGAAAGGGACCTTTTTATCCGGGATGAGTGCATTCCCAGGACAGTTGTGGAGTCCCCAGCCCAAAAGTACATATCTATGTGGAAGTGTGAGACAGACCAACAGCTCAGCTGTCCTGTTGGCTTTTGGTTTTCTAGACACAAAATTTCAGCTCCATTTGTAATTTATTCTATGATTGCGAAACTTGTGTACAGATGTTAGAGGACTTAGTGGAGTTTCTTTGAAAAGGAAGCCATGTTTACAGCTCAGCAGTCCTCTAAACGTTATCTGAAATTATTCAGAAGTGCCACAGTGTGTGAATGTTACTCACCCAGCAGAGGTGACCTGCCATTTCCTTCCGGTACTGGCCTACCTCTGTGGGCAACATTGGTCAGCTCTCATTAAACTCCACCGTCCTCTACTTCCCAGCTCAAAAGTTCTTTTATTTTGTTTAAGTTAGTTTTTTTCTCACTATCCTAGACTACAGAACCCCGCACAGATAGGACCTTTAGGCTCTCCATGAGATGTTTGAATATTTCAGTTCTTCCCAAGACTGCAGATTCTTGAGAGGAAAGAACTCTGTCCTGCTTACACATATGTTCTCCAGGTGCTTAGTGTGGTTCCCTGTGTGTAATTGGCACCTAATGTGTATCCCAGTGAGTGACTATTTCTCTTTATATGTTGCAGGTAACCAGATGACCTGACTCTCTTCAATTTGTCAGAAAATTGCAGAAAGTAGAACCCAGAAAGACTGCTGATGGATTTTAAAAGCATTTGAGAATATCAGGAAAATAGCTTGTTCTCTGCTGTGCATAGGGTAAGGCTGCTGCTGATGCAGCTAAGAAAGATGCAGGCCATCAAGAAGGAGCAGGCGTCCCTTGACACTCCTGTCAGCACGGACAAGATGATGGCATTGTCTGCAGCCTTGCCCGAGGTGTCCGAAGACCTGTCCACAGCTGAAGAGCTGCTTTTGGGTGAAGGAAACATGGGCAAAAACAAATCTTCTGCGTGCCGGAGGAAACGGGAATTCATTCCCGATGAAAAGAAGGATGCTATGTATTGGGAGAAGCGGCGGAAAAACAACGAAGCAGCAAAACGTTCTCGTGAGAAGCGCAGACTGAATGACCTGGTTCTGGAGAACAAACTAATTGCACTGGGAGAAGAAAATGCCACTTTAAAAGCTGAATTGCTTTCCCTGAAATTAAAGTTTGGTTTAATTAGCTCCACAGCATATGCTCAGGAGATTCAGAAACTCAATAATTCCACAACTGTGTACTTTCAGGACTACCAGCAGTCCAAGTCCATGTCGGTGAGTGCATTCGGGGATGAGCATGAGCCGGGGCTGGTGGCCGGTAGCTGCATTTCTGTCATCAAGCACTCTCCACAGAGCTCCATGTCGGATGTGTCCGAGGTTTCCTCAGGGGAGCATGCCCAGGAGAGCCCTGTGCAGGGCAGCTGCAGAAGTCCTGAGAGTAAGTTCCAGGTCATTAAGCAGGAGCCAGTGGAGCTGGAAACATTCTCAAGGGAGCCGAGAGATGACCGTGGCTCCTACACGGCCTCCATCTACCAGAGCTACATGGGGAGCTCTTTTGCGGGCTACTCGCACTCTCCTCCTCTCCTACAAGTCAACCGATCCTCCAGCAACTCTCCACGGACCTCGGAGACTGATGACGGGGTCGTGGGAAAGTCCTCTGATGGGGAAGATGAACAGCAGGTTCCTAAGGGCCCTATCCACTCCCCTGTGGAGCTCCAGCGCATGCATGCCACGGTGGTGAAAGTCCCTGAGGTGAACTCCTCTGCACTGCCACACAAGCTCCGGATCAAAGCCAAAGCCATGCAGATTAAAGTAGAAGCCTTTGACAATGAGTTTGAGGCCACACAAAAACTCTCCTCACCCATTGACATGACACCTAAAAGACATTTTGAACTTGGAAACCATAACACTGGGAGTGTGGTCCATTCTTCCCTCCCGCCTTTCTCAGTGCAGGTGACAAGCATTCAGGATTGGTCCCTCAAATCGGAACACTGGCATCCAAAAGACCTGAGCAGCAAGACTCAGAATGGTTTCAAAACTGGAGTGGTGGAGATTAAAGACAGTGGGCATAAAGTTTCCAACTCAGAGAACTTGTACTTGAAGCAAGGATTAGCAAATTTATCCACAGAGGTTGTCTCACTTAAGAGACTTATAACTGCACAACCAATCTCTGCTTCCAACTCTGGGTAGATGACTACTGAGTCAGAGGATTGAGTATGCTGCCGTTTGCAATAGATGAGTACATTTTGTATTCCGCCGAGTCTCCACTGGACTGTGATGTCATTTCACTGTAGTGTGCCCATGTGGTCTGTTCTCTGTCTGAGTGCACAGATGATGCGATAGTTATATCCTCACTTTGCCTTGTGTATAGTCAGATAGTCCGTACAAAGGCTGTACATACTGAACATTATTTTTGTTGTCCTGTTATAAAGTGTATAAGTTACCAGTTTCAATAAAGGATTGGTGACAGACATAAAACTTCTACTCCATTGCACTTGATTTAATGGAAAAGAACAGGCAATTTTAAGTTATAAAAGTAGATAATGAGGTAGCTGCATTTTATTTATGTGAGGTAGTTTCATTCCCCAAATAAAGAAAAACTAAAGTGTAAGTTCAGCAAATAGTTTCTTTTTCCTAGCTCTAAACAGTATTTTATTGTATTTGACTCTGTTGTGTATTTCTTTACAATTGTTTTCACCTTAATATATTTATTTTTAAGTAGAAAGTCCAAATTGTTTGGAAGCAGCCTGTCCTTAGTCATCCCCCTGTGACACATCGATGTGGACAGTTGAGTCACTGACCCACTTAGATGAAAGACTGTTTCAAAAGGACAGACAAAGCTGAGGCTAGAGACATTTTATATTATGAATCTTAACTGTTCTAGAATGTCATAGTCCAGGAAATCAAGCTAAATGTTATTTTCAGAGAATACATCTATTGTCACATGCATCATAAATAGAGGGAGGAGAGAGGAAATGAGTATGAGGATATATGAGAACCTTTTTTTTTTAAAGATTTGTTTACAGGCAGGGGATATAGTACAGTAGTAAAGCATTGGCCTAGCATGTATGAGGTCCTAGGTTCAATCCCCAGCCCCACAAAATAACATGATAAAAAAATTGTCAAAATATAAATAATAGTTCTTTGTCTTAGAGCATTAGTTTAAACTGAGTCCAGGAAAAAGCATCTCAGTGGACTGAGGATGTGAACACTCCTCATAATGTGCCCAGGCTGCTCCATTCATGGTGCTGAGATGGCAGTGTCATGGCACACAGGTTAGGTATGCCTCTGATGGCCACACGTCCCTTGAGAGCAGAGGCTTAGGGTGTGACTTCTCCCCAAGCTTTGTTTCTGCACTGACCTTTTTTTTTTTGTCTCCAAATGTATCAAGAGCCTGTGAAGCGCAGAGCAGATGCGAATGCTCCAGCCATCACTCACCCTGCACGGTGGCCCTTGGCAGAACAGACTGGATGCACACTGCACTAGTGTCCCATCTGAGGGCTCTGGACCCTCTGACAAGCCCACCCTTCTGCGCTTCCATCCAGTGTGGTGCTTTGCATGACAGTTGGCTGTACCACTCCCACCTTCCTCTTTTCCTTTCACCATAGTGACTGCTTTTAACAAATTCCAAATGCTATACAATGTGTGGCCAAGCTTGGCCTTTGGCCTCTCTTCAGCCTTTTTGTTGGGAAGCGTGAAGCAGATTTATCTAGAAATGTAGAGCAAAGGAGAGATAAAATGCTGAGTAGGAACCAGGACCCCAGAGACTGACAGGCATGAACTGTAATAGACGTTCAAATAAAGTCAGGCCACTGCATTTAAAAATGTAAGCAAGCCGGGCGTGGTGGCACACGCCTATAATCCCAGCACTCGGGAGGCTGAGCCAGGAGGATCAGTGCGAGTTCGAGACCAGCCTGGGCTACAAAAGTGAGCTCAAGGCCAGCCTGAACTGCACAGTGAGACCCTGTCTCAAAAAGACAATAAATAAATAAATAAATAAATAAGTAAATAAGTAAATAAATAAATAAAATAAAATAAAAATCTAAGCACCGGGCATGTAACTCAAAGGAATATGTTTATCTAGGGTGTGCAAGGGCCTGGGTTCAATGATCAACACTGAAAACAAAAAGACACTAAGAAGAACTGTTAATAAGCTAAGTCCCTGACTAGTAAACATTCAAGTTGTGAACTTTCACAAATGCAAACTGGCCTCAAATTACAAACATTCCTGGATGGGAACAAATCCTAGAAGCAGCTCCTGTGTTTGCTAGGCATTGTCGTAGTTGTGCTGCTACATGCTTACCGCACTGTGGTAGTACGGTACAGTCAGTGATGTGTGTTGTGTGTTTGGCTTTTTTATACTTTGTATCGTACATTTTTATCAAAGGGGCATAAGAATCACCTGGTTGGGTTTAACAATGAAAGAAATCCAGCTCAGGAACATTCTCCCAGACTGAAACTCACTCCTAGTAAGTCAGGACTTCCTGTGCCTTTAGAGGGAGAACAGCTCTAGTTTCCTGCCGTGCTGTAGGTCAGTGACTGCCCTGTGTAATGTGTCCTTGTCAAGTCAAGTGGGATCCTCACTCTCCTCTGTCCTTGGGGGCACACTTGATAAAGGGCTTAAATAGACAGACCAAAGAAGAGACACTTCACAGCCATCAAATAGAAAATATTAAGAAAACTATTTACATTTTCCATAAAAGGGATGAGCCTTATGTCCTGAGTACTGAAAGAAAGGCAAAGAGCAAGTAAAATAGAGAGAATGGAAGACCTTGAGTTATTTTAAGGAAATACTTGTGGTTCTCAGAACAAAGCAGCAGAAAGTGCTTGCCTCTACTTAAGCGCTGGCCCCATAGTTTTTTTGTTGTTGTTGTTGTTGTGTTTTTTTTTTTTCTTGTTTCAGAACCTTTGTTTGTTTATTCACTCATTTTTATGGCTGGCTCAGCCCACCCTGAAGGCAGGGCTGGCGCAGCACGTGGTGCCGGGGATCAAACCGCGGTCCCTGAAGCTGCCCAAGCTTTCCCAAGCAGGCGCTTTAGACCACTGAGCCATCCCACTGGGCCCTTGTTTTTGTTTTGAGACAGAGTTTCAAACTGTTTCTGAAGGTGGTCTCTAACGTTTGTGCTTGAATGGTCTCTCTGTCTCTGCCCCGCAGTGCTGGGCCTAGCAGAGCCTACCACATGTCCACCTTCTAGGTCCCATGTTAGTTGCTGAGTTACCAGCCAATACTTAATGTCAACCTGTGTGTAACAGTTTAAACTGTCTTCCTTAGTATCATTTTGCCTTATGTCAAGGGAGTAGATTTTAATGTCAACCTGTGTGTAACAGTTTAAACTGTCTTCCTTAGTATCATTTTGCCTTATGTCAAGGGAGTAGATTTTAAATACTATATCAAAGTAGCGTCACACACCAGTTATAGTCCAGAGAAATATACAGAGTGACACTGCTGTCTCAAAATGCCTGCTAAGCAAGCCCTGCTATTCTCACCAGAGTAGCCCAAGATCATAGAAAGCATGTTTAAAGCCTAATCTAGGACCATTCTCAAAATTAAGACACTAACCCCAGAGCCTCAAAGGTCTTAAAATTTCCAGAAAGACAAAATTCCAAAAAGGCTGCTTTTGGGTTGGTCGAGGTACAAGAGAGGATGCTGCAGAGAAGAACAATGAAAAGCTGCTCCCAGAGGACCTGCCCAGCATCCAGCACCAGGAGAGGCCACTGGCACGGGAGCTGTAGCATAGAACTGGCTCCTGGGGCTACTCAGTGCTTCACCCGTAGAGCTGTTGCAGCTGGCAGTCTAGTCTTCCAACCAGAAGTGCTCACATCTGTACAGGTCTTCCTCCTCTCATGGGTGGCTGTTCATTAGTGGACATCTTTTGGCACACCACCATTGTTTTTTAAACCTTTCTAAAAAAAAAATTAGATTACTTTTTTAAAAACTGGTACCTATGGTACCTATTAAGGTCATTTTTGAAAACTAGAAATTATCCCTCAACAATGATTGGCAGCATCTGCTGGCTTTTATCCTTACTTTGAAGAAGTCTCGTGGCCACCGCAATGATCTGGGCCCTACCCTGTCAGCCATTCACACTAGAGAAGTGTAAATGAGAGACGCTTGCCAGAGGTGCGGAATTGCTGGCATAAAACTCAGAATTAGGAGCTGTTTAGTCTTGGAAAAATGTTCACTAGAATGTCTATGGGAAGGTCATTTAAAAATACAACTTATTTAAAGACCAGCAATATTTTCCATAGAGGGAATTTATCCTGGTTCTAGCGAACACAAGGAATTAATTCAAGAACACTTGGAAAATATTATCAAGATATATGTATACTTCATTTACTTATTCCCCTAAACAAATGTAAATCTGATGTATCACAAATACGAAAGGGGAATAAGGAAGCAAAAGGAGGGTAGAAGAAGTATACTACGTATAAGGTACATTACTGAGTACCAGCTAATGTTTCTGTGTTTCATCTGTGATGGTCACTTGAGTGGATCAATAAATGTATAGATGTATGATGACACTATGAGGGTGCATCTCGTCCTAGGGGCACTGTGGATGTGCTCATAGCTGGTGTAGAAGCCAGAGTCCTCACTTGGGCAGGAAGCTTGGATTCTGGTGGTGTCTTCCAAGAGGGACATTTCCCTTCCTCTGCACTTCCGCCATGGGATTTCAGCCTTGGAGCCAGTACCACACACTGAAAGTGAACTATGAGCTGGATATAAATTTTCGTTTGTTTTTCTTAGCTATTTGGTCACAGCAACAAAAAGCTAAGGCAAAAAGGTTGTACCAAAGGTGGGGGAGGGGCTGACTAATGGATCTGAGACAGGTGGCAGCAAGTCAGGACAAGGCAGTGATGGTGACAAAACAGCACTACTGAGAAAAGGTGGACGTGGCTGTGGCATTAGGCTAAGGGACACCAGCACTCCTGACTGCTTGCTGAGCACTGATGTCATTTGCATACAAGTAAGAGCATCTGCATCTACTTCAACTCAGTGTCCCAAGTGGGTGTAACTACTTTTTCCAATACTACACACTCTGGAGGCAAAGAAAATTTGCAAGAAGTATTAAATAAAAGGCCCAAGGTTCTGGAGATCATGAATAAGGCCTTTCTAAACTAGAGATGGTGGCACATGCTGTCACCTCAACTACTTCTAACAGCTGTTGCTAAATTGTCCAGGCTAGAACTGAACTTGTAACCTTCCCACCTCAGCCTGCCAGAGTTCTTGGGTTATAGGTGTGCATCACCACACCTTGCCACGTTTGAACTTTGGAAACCCATGCTACAAATACCTTAAGAACATCTTATGTAGATCTCATGCTAATTGTTAGTGAGGATGAATTACCACATGGATACTCACGTCTGTGCCACATGCTGTGGTAGAGACATAAAAAGAGACAGTGTCTCCACTTGAGGCTTTCTGAACTCATCTGAGAAGGAAAGACCAAAGTATTGTCTGTTCTTTTTTTTTTTTTTTTTTTTTTTTTTTTTTTTTTTTTTTTTTTTTTTTGTGGGACCAGGGTTCGAACTCACGACCTTGCACTTGCCCAGCAGGCACTTGTGCCTCGGAGCTATCTCCCCAGCCCCTATGACCAAAGTATTAAAAGCAGCAATAGCCAAGAGAGCACACACTCAGGGGATAGGATGTATAGGAAAGAATGTGCCACTGAAGGAGCTCAGAGAACAGAGCTATCGCCAGGACCAGGAAACTAAAACACATTTTATCAACTAAAGAACTGGAGCAGAGGGAAAGTATTACAATTGGATTGGCAGGACAGAAAGATGAAGCAGGGGTAAAAGGCACGAAAAACCAACGTTCTTGTCAACAGCAGATCACACAGGTAGTCCTAGTGATGTTTCAGCCATCTTTGCTGATGTGAAGACACCGTGCTGAGGTCCCACAATGACAAAATCACAAGAAAACATTTCCCAGAACATGTTACCATCAGTAAGCAACTCATGACTGCTCTGCCACGCTGGGGAAAGGCGGTAAAGGTGTGCTGCATTATTGACAAAAGTTTATCTAGAGAATTGGTAAGAAATCAATTTCAAAGATAAACATAGGCCCACTTACCCGAGGAACTTGGATTCCAAGCTTCAAAAATTTCCCTGATCGACAGATATTGTACCTGCTGCTGACTGAATTCACGTGCGGGTGTCTGGAGAGCGGCTTGGGGAGGGAGATTTAAGAAGGCTTGGGTTGAACTGAGAGTCAGGAACAGCCTGATTCATGACAGCAGCCAGAGAATGCTAGGTAACTACAAAGAAAAGAGAACTTTTGTGTATCAAAGTTGAGAGGTTACCTATGGAATGGCCTTCTTGTATGCAGTCATGAAGACAGTTTTTCTTTGCCACTTTTCAAAGTAAATACAGTAGAATGGCTATGTACATAACATTTACTTTATGTTGTGTTATAACTAACTAGAATGTGATGCAAAATTTACAGGAGGGTGTGTGTAAATCAAAACAAATACCATGCCATTTTTAGAAATCAGACCTATAATCCAGCACTCAGAAAGCTGAAGCAGGAGGATCTCCGTGAGTTCAAGGTCTGCCTAGCCTACATAAGGGAGTTCAAGGCCAGCCTGTGCTGAATAGTAAGACACTGTTTCAAATAACAACAACAACAAAGAATTACTATGGCATTGTAGATAAGGGATTTGAGCACATGTGGCTTGTGGTGTCCTCAGTGATCTCAGCCCATAGCCACTGGATGCCAAGGAGTGATTGTCCACACTTTTAAAATACATCTGCAAGCTCTGACTTGCCCAAGTCCTTCGGCACTTTCAGAATGCATCAAATTGAATGGACTGAGTTCATTCAATTACTGACTTACTGAAGAAGGTGGATTTTAATCAGCCTTAACCTGTCCTTAGTCTGCTACAAAGTACAATAAATTGCTTTTCTTTTTTGATGGGTGCTTTGATTTGTGTAGTGTGCCCCAAGTGGCTCTTAAGAGCATACGTACCTGTATCACCACAGAACAACATGGGATAATTGTTTGGATGATTTTGATGAAAAGATTTTGAGCATTTTCATTTTTATATTGTATGTGAATGTTTTTAAAAAATCATGGTAATTGTCTTTCCCACTTTGCTGTGAAGGTGCAGATTAGGATAAAGGCAGGCAAAACACAGAAAACTCCTTTTCCCAGGTAGGAGGAATCATCACAATGTCTCCTAAAGCCATGCAGTGAGGCAGAATCAAGAGCACTGTCATCTTTATGCCTACTGAGCTTGAAAGGAAATGTTCTGCAGTGGAGAAAAGTGAGACATCATGTCTGACCGCAAGTCATAGGGAAGCAGAAGAAATGCATGTGGTGGCTGGAGCCTGCCCTGTGTGTTGGTGTCTGTCATGTTACTAGGTTCTCTTACACCTAAGTGCCCTGAATAGATGCCAGAACTTGAACTCAGCTTTAGAAACACAGAGATTTGTATTTTTTATGAAAAGATAATAAAGTCTGACTAAAAGCAGATCATTTTCTCTGACTATGCTTTTATGAGGATATGGTGTGCTCAGTGAGTGTATACAATCATAGCACTGAGATAAGAGCACTGGAAGTGAATCCTGCGCACCCTCTTCCCTCCACACCATGACCCAGGTGGAGGGGAGGCCAGCAGACTATTCCAGCAGCAGACTTGGCAGCTGCTCCAAGAAAGCACTTTGTCCAGATAGGGGCACCACTCTCCCTGGGGAGCACAGGTGCCCTCATGCAGAAGCTCAGCAGTGTCTTTCCGCAGGAGATGCTTCTGGACCCTGAAGAGATGGCAAACTGAACCCTAAGCCTTATCCATAATTCCTGCAACATTAGCACAGAATCACAATTTTATAAATTTAAGGCTGAGGATTTAACTCTATGGGCACAGTGCCTGCTCAGCAAGCATGAGGTCCTGAGTTCAATTCCCAGTACCAATGCTCCCCCACACAATTTTATAGATTTATTCTGGCTTTTTCTTTTCTTTTCTTTTCTTTCCTTTCTTTCTTCTCTTCTCTTTTTTTTTTTTTTTTTTTGTACAAAGTCTCACTACTGACTCAGTGATCCTCCTGCTTTTACCTACCAAGTGCTGCGATTACAGGTGTGTGCCACCACGCCCAGACTCCACACTCGAGAGCAAGGCCGGCGCGGCACACGGGGTCAGGTACCAAACCCTGGCCCCTGCACTTCCCTAAGCAAGCACTTAGTCTGCTGAGCTATACTGCCGGCCCTTACATATTTGTTCTTAAAAGATCTTATAACTTTAGTATATAACTTTTGTCTTCCTACTAGGTAGAGAACTGTCAACTTATCATTTAAAGGAAGCTCTTTACAATTTCTCTGGCAAATTCAAGTTGCCAGTATCATTACTCTTGTGTTTTGAGCAATTAAATAAAATAAAGGCTACTTAAATCCAAGTACTGTTGTATTTAGACAGCTGATCTGACACCGAGAAGGCTACTAGGTGACAAACAGGCAGATAGTGTGTACAACATGAAAACACTGGGCAGAGGTAAAATTCATATCCTGGGTGGGACAGGGTTGGAAGATACAAGGTTTCATCACACTGCTCAGAATGGCATGCAACTTAAAACTTAACCATATATTTACTTCTATAATTTTCTGTTTAATATTTCTAATCCAGTAATGACCCTTGGCAGAGCTCATCTGGAAGACAGAAAGTCACCTGTCCAAGCTCACAGAGCTGTGGCTGGAAGCCAGGACAGGATCACAAGAGCCACACTCCTAATTTCTATGCCCCAGCACCTCATGTCTGAACTGGTCACTTACTCACTTTAGGCCACCCTTGCCATTGTCTGAAGACAGCTGTCACAGTCCTTTATGCAAGATGGGCTCCCAAAGCCTGTGCCAAATTACTTCAGCTATCATTTACTTTTCATCCACCTTTTAAACACTTTACTAGGCTCTCTTTTTAAGCCAGTGACAGCAGCCAAACTGTTTTGCCTAGAATTGAAGGTCCTTAGCATTTTAGCTGCTGCTATCCTTCCCAGCCTCATTCCCTGTCATTTGTGAATTCCAAAGTGTGAACCACAGTGATCCTGGAGAGCACTGTTGGTTTAATGGATCGTCATCCACTTTCCAAGTCAAGGAAGAGGCTGCGCGTTGCACAGGAGATCCACTTGCAGTCACACGACATCTATACCCTGATATGTTTCCATATGCCATGTGAAAGCTACATTTTATTGTAGATATTGGTTGAAATATTGAAAGCCACTACCTCATACTACTGTCACTTGTCCTCCAGAGAGCCCTGGAGGCCAGGAAGAGCCTGCCTCCTGAAAGGAAGCTGGGCAGTAGTAAGACCTTGGGGCCCATCACTGTACTTGGGGCACCACTTCCTTTCCCCTTCATTGGGCCCCTGGATGGCAAAGGGGTGCTGCTCCTCCCTACACTGTGCAGACGTCTTCAGGATGCCCCTCACGCTTCTCTGCACCACCTGCCCTGGCATCTACCAAGAAAGAGTAACTGTGATATCTATGTATCCTTTTTCCAGCTAAAACAGGACACTGCCATTCCAGCAGCATTAGAGAAAACATGCTGAGGCCAGTAGATTGGGGCTAAGTTTTTTGTCGTTGTTGTTGTTTTGTTTTGTTTTTAAGATGATCGCTTTGTGAGTAAGATAATGTCCTCCATACATTACTGGCATTGGTGGTCTTGCCATCTAAAATTAGCTCTTTTAAATTGTACCTCTAAAAGATAAGTCATGAGACCAAGTTCAGGAAGTATAAAGCAAAATGCCCCTGTATTTTAGAGAAATGCTCATGTTTTCTTTGATATTTATCTCATAGTCCTGTTTAAAAAAGAAAAACATGATCGTTTACCTACCTATCTATATCCTTCCATTCATTATCTATCATCTACTTATCTACCTATTTATCCATCACTGATCATCTGTCTATATATAGCTGTTACCTATTTGTTAATCTTGACATATATTCGCCTTTGTCTGTCATCTATCTATCTATTTATCTGTCTATCTATCCATCTCTCTGTCTATCAGCTGTCTACTTACCAATAAGCTGATAGGTACTGAAGTCAGTTAAGCTGTAAATATTATACTCCCTACATCGTAGAGGTTAATTGCGTAGATACCCTGAGCATCCTCCTAGACCCTAACAGAACTCTATGTGAGAAGGACCAGAATGGGGAGATAATATGAGTTCATATACTCAAATAGTTTCACTGGGAGATTTTTTTTTAAAAGACGTATTTTAACATCTCACTTTTGAGCTTTAAGATGTTTCTGAATTCATCTGTATTTTCCCCCATTTCTTCTCACCTGCATAGATTAAGGTAGATAGTACAGCATTATAGATAATTTCTAGTTTTCAATTATTTTCGACACCTGTGCTACAGTTTGGAATTGATACTGTACTCAGCCAGCTCTGAGGACCTTGTGAACTGCAGGACAGCTGCGCAGCAGTGGGGCACTAGCTTGCACAATGCAGTTCTTTCTGTGCAGCACCCTGGATTCAACCTCTCAGGAATTCCCCGTGATCTCTGGTCTTAGAGCCTATTGACAACCAAACCAGGCCCCACTGCATGCTGTGTTGTCTTGAAATTTTCTACCTTGGGTTCCAGGAGGCTTCACCATGTTTGAAACATACTAAATTCATCAGCTGCTGTTTCTCTCTGTGTTTTAGGATTTTGATGTAGTAAAATCTATTAATTATTGTAGATACTAATTTTTAAACTTCCCCTTTTATAAATATTCACAAATGAATCCTTATTAAGATATGAGAGAATATATATTGATTTATTATTATAATTTTTATAAAATGAGAACATCTGGTCTGACTTTGCATGTATGATGGTAACAGAAGCTTCAAGAACATCTGCTTAGCTGTTAATTTTTAGTAGGCCTGGCATGAAACAATCTGCTCTCCATGTATGGATTCAGTCATTACTTAAGGCCCTGAGAAAAAAATGGCACCAAACCAACCACCGTTGCTTCTATTTACATTATTTTGATGTCATTTACTTTTTTACTGTAGAGATTCTGTTGTTGAGACATTTTTTACTTAAAAGAATTTTTCTAAAATTCCAGCTCAATGCTAAGACAGGAAGAGAGATACACAGTAAATTCAAAGAATGCATATGCTTCTAAGCTTTGAGATATTGAGGAATTCCTGAAATGAGTCAGAAGCCTAGCAAGTTAAGTTAAAATAGTCTTTTATAACCCACAGGATATATCTCAGCAGAACTTTTGTTGTGGGATTAAACCCAATTCCAGGTCATCCACAACAAATTTTACCTATGCTTTGTTAGTTTAATATCCCCCATCTCTGCTTTTCTTCATCCACTTTTTCTGCTTAAATGACAGAATTTATTCTCTCAGAGTTCTAGAGGTTGGGAAGTCCAAGATTCTGTTTTTGACGAGAACTTGATTCCAGGCTTCTAATGTTCTCTTCGTGGCTCTGGTTTCACCTCTTAAAACACAGTAATCAAGCCAATCTTCTGGTTTCTAACTGTATAGATTAAGCTTTGGTACTAAATCAGGCTCCAGACGGCAGAACCTGGCACAGAAGCTGTTAAAAATCCAGAGTCTCAGGGCTAGCCAGAATTACACTCTGTATTCACACAAGGACACCAGAGGTGATTCATATGTGCTCATTAAAATTTGAGAAGTGTGCTCTACAGGCCTGGCCCCCAAAATCTGTCTCCCAAGTGGTGGACACACTTTGTTACTGGGCATCATCTGCCGAATAGATGTGCAGTATTTGGGAATAAGCAACATCTGAGATAGGTACGGTGAAATATTCCATTTGATGAAGTCAGGATTGTCTTTAGCAAGGCTGATATCTCAAGAGACCACTTGTTCTGAGACTTTGGTGTAAGTGGCTTGACCCATCTATGTGCCACAGTGTCTTTATTTGTAATCAAAAATACTTGATTTCCTTCGCTGCTGGATTAACTTGAGGGTAAAAGCAAAGAACTATAAAATAACTTTTTTAAAAAACTTTTGTTTGTTTTATTTTATTTATTTTTGTGGCCAGCTCAGCCTGCCCTGAGGGAAGGGCTGGCACAGCATGTGGTCCCTGCAGTGGCCTAAGCTTTTCTAAGCGGGCACTTTAGACCACTGAGCCATCCTGCCTAAAACAACTTTTTAAGAATTAAAAAATAAAACATAAAACAAGTGGCTAATATGAATATAAGTCAGTGATTTTTGTTTTGAAGCAACCATTTAGAATGGAGACATGGGAGCTGAGGAGATAGCTCAGGGGCCTAAACAACTGCCTGGCAAGCACGAGGATCCAGGTTTGATCCCCAGTACCACACACTGTGCCAGCCCCCAAACTGGAATCACTACAAGTCTGAACTGCCTGGTGAGACCCCATATCCAATAAATAAGGAAGGAAAGAAGGAAGGAAGGAGGGAAGGAAGGAAGGAAGGAAGGAAGGAAGGAAGGAAGGAAGGAAGATATATTGTAGATAATCTTTAGGTGGCGTACTCATTTACTGGGCTGGTGAAACAAAGTCCCACAGACTTTGTGGCTTCAGCAACACAAGTTTATTTTTTCATAGTTTGGAATCTGGAGAGCTATAATTGAGCTGTCAGCAGTACTGGTTTCTCCCGATGCCTCACTCTTCATAACAAACATCATCTCCTTTTTGTTTCCTCCCATGGCTGCCCTTCTGTGTCCTAATCTCGTCTTCCTACCAAGACACCAGTCATGTTGGATTACAACCCATCCTAATGACCTCATCTTGACCGTGAAAGACTATGTCCAAATATGGTCACATTCTGAACTGCCAGGAGTCAGGACTTCAACTGGCAACTCTGGAGAGGCCTGGGATGAAACCCATCACATTGACTTGTTTCACTTCATGTAAGTATCTGATGAAACTTCAGTGAAGCCAGCACACCAAGGCTGTGCTCCGTCCACTCTGCAAATCTGTGCAGGTACTGGGGCTCCCAACTTTGCCAACAGTGAGTCGTTTCAGAAGTGCAAGCACCATTAAGTTCACAATGGTGAACAGAGATGGTTCGTACACGGTGTGTGACACTTGACTCAAACACTAGTCAAGGAGACAAAGGGGCTTTTCAATATTCAAAAAGTTATTAAAATATAAAAGAAATATTATATGAAAATATTTAAGGGAAAGTTTAAGGGCCCTCTTCCTCATCTGATTCTCCTAAGAGGACCAACATTAAACATTTCAAGGTGTATTCTTCCATATTGAAAATGTTAACCTGTGCAACCCCCATGGTAACATTTGCACATACAGAGACTCCATGTGCAGGCATTTTCATAGCTGTTTAACTTTGATCAGTGAACAGTGGAGCACAGCTATCAGGCATAAGGCAACAAAAATAAGTAGATATGGCTATACATTTAGATATAATTATGTCTTATTGATTCTATTTCTCTGGAGAATGCTAATACAAGTTGTATAATCAAAAGGCATGGTGAATACTTAAATGTTAAAAAACAAAACGCATTGCCATTAACACCCTTTCAAAGTATCCCCCCTTCCCTGGTATATCCCATCATTCCTGTCACTTTCGGAAGCAGCTCTGGAGTTCTGGGTCATTCTTGTGGATATGGCTGCTGAACACCATCCAGTGGAACAGCAGGCTCATAAAAATATTACTGCATATCCCCACTACCCTTATTCATCAGATTTGGCACTGTGTGATTTCAAGCTGTTTCCCAAAATCAATTGACCACAAGAAGTAAATAGATTGAATCAATTCAGGACATTGAGGTAGTCACAATAATGCAACTGAAAATACTAACAAAAGAGGACTGCTTCAGAAAATGGCAAGAATGATAGAATAAGCAGATACAGATCAAGGGAGAATATCTTGAATAGTATTACTGGCAGTGCCATTTTTACTGTAACTTTTTTTTTTTTTTAACATTTAAACATTCACTGTATTGGATCAATCATCTGTTGCACAACCACCAAACAGACATCTCCAAACTCTTGCATCATCCTAGCATGAGGAGATACTCACTATTCTGGACTCCAGAAGCCAGAGATGGAAATATGACCGGATCCACCTGACATAAGGAAAGGAAATTGGCTGTGACTTCTGGTTCTGCCAACCCTCTCTGTAAAGGGTAAAGTCATCCTAAGCTGCCATGTTCAGCCACTCTGACACCCTAACATAAAAGTTATTCAGGCAATATTTTGTTGTATAATACATTGTAGTGTGACTGAACCAGCATTTAGCTAGCCACAATACCAGTGATGGATTTGGTTTATTTCCAGCCTTAATTATTACGAACTACAATAATTAATGACTTTTAACTATTGGACTTTGTGGAGGACCGCCTAACCAGCTCTCCTTGAAAGAAGAGTAACTGTCTCTATTTTGACTGAGTCTGGCCCTGTTTCCTTGTATTGATGTGTAAGAGCTGGCTAGGACTTTTGTTTATCCTCTCAACTGGCCTTAAGCAATATATATTGGTCTAGCTGAGGTGTTGGTGTTAGTCTTTGAAAGTGGTATGTGTGTCTCCCTGGTAACCTATACCTGCTACTCCTTAATGTGAGCTGGGTTGTGACAAGTCGAAGAGCCAGTGCTCCACGCTGCCAGCTGGGAAGGAGCCTTGAGACAGAGGCTATGACTTCCTGGGACTTGAAAGATTACATCAAAGCTGAAGTCATTGGTATCTAATGACTACCCAAAACATTAGATACTATGTAAATAGCCTTATGCAGATTACTCTCTCTGCATGTCCTCTGCAGCTGGCAGATGTAAATGTAGGCCTCCCACCTAGCTCTGCTCACAGTGTTCACCTACCTCCCACAATTCTCAGTCATTCCTCTTCAAGCCACTCCTCCACTGAATAAAGCCAGGTAAGGCCTTGGATTGCTCTTTTTTGTTCCAGAAAACCGTCTTTGTGGCTGGACTTAGAGCCCCTTGACTCCCCAGTAGTTATAAATATGTTTTATTGTCTTTATTGTCGCCGTGGGTTGCATGGGAAGTGGTAGATTGGAATTACCTTGGTGAGATTCCAATAACATAACTTTGGGATTACAAATACTGACTTCTCAGATCAAAATGAGGACCTAAAAGGGACTCCTACAGAACTGCATTGGAGTTAGAAACTTCTAGTTCTCCAAATACACCAGTAAGTTAGATGTCTACTCGTGCATGTAACTTAAAAAGGAGTTATAATCACAATATATTAAAAAGTCCTGCAAATCCATTGAAAAAAGTTAGACTTAACATAAGAAGGCATCTATTGGTTTGCATGAAAAATATTCAACCTTCTTTCTCATCAGAGAAATGCTAATGAAGGCCACCATGAGATCTATCACACACAGACCAGGGTGGCTAGAATTTAAAAACTAAAAATATCAACTATTGGCAGGTGAAAATTTGCACGTCAGTGATAGATACATCAATTGGCATGATCACTTTGAAAAGCAGTAACTCTTAAAGATAAAACTACAGACATGTTTTGTGGCTCAGCAATTCTACTTCTGGGCGCATACTCCATAGAAAAAAGACAAATACATACAAAACCTGTATGTAAAGGTTGATTACAGCAGTGTTCATAGTAATTAAGGGCTGGAAATAACACAAATTCATCACTGGTATTCTAAGTAACTGTATACAGTGCAGTCACACTATAATGCTTTGTACAACAAAGTACAAACATCTAAAATTACATAACCTGGAAGAATCTTACAAATACAAAACTTCAAAAATACAGGCAGTAAAAGAATGCACACGATAAAATTCCTTTCAAATAAGGTCTTTCTAAGGATACACAGGTCTAAGCTTTAGGAAGTCAGGAAGCTGAGGCAGTAGCTCAGTGCACAGGGCTCTGGGTTTGATCTCCCAAACCACAGGGGGAAATGTCAAAAGCATGGCTGCCTCAAGAGGAAGCTGTCTAAGTAGGGAGAGGACAGGCCTCCAGGAAGATCAGCAAGGCCTCTGGGAAGATCTGAGTGGATTTGCTATGTGGAGTCACTGAGCTATGTGTTTTCCATTCTGCACTTCGCTGGGCTTGTGTTACACTTCAACAAGCAGAGTTTATTAATAAATAAAGCACTCTCAACATGGAGGAGGAGAAGTTCATGTCCCTGACAAACCATGTGAACTTTATCCTGTGAGAAGTCTGGGGCTGCTGGCACTTTTTGAAGGGAAGAGGCATATGAGTAGCCCACACTGCAGGTACAATTACTGGAGGCCAGAGATGGGGAAGGGGCTGTTGGAGAAGAGCTAGTGAGAGCTGCAACAGGAGGACAGGAGAGGGAAAACAGCTCTACTCCAAGCCGCTGCCTCCGGAGCTAGTGCATCTTCTGGAGTAGCAATGTGAGGGGCTCATGTGTCTTTCCTTGAGAGCAGAGAGACCCAGGGTCAAACCCAGCGTTGTGGTGCGTCTCAAGGAGCATCGGTGCCCAGGCCTGTAATCCCAGTGGCTCTAGAAGCTGCAGCAGGACGATCATGAGTTCAACCCCCAGCTTGAGCAATTGCTCAAGACCCTGTCTCAAGTGTAAAACTTTTAAGAAGGTTGAGAATGTAGCTTAGTGTTTCCTTGGTTCGATCCGCAGTATCACAAAAAACAAACAAAAAATCACTAGATATGAAAATGAAAGACCAAGAAGAGTGAAGAGAATTTTGTTTTCCAGTATAACAATTTCCAGGATCAGTGTGGACTCACTGTGTTATGCCCTATAAAGACAAACTGGAAGGAAACATAGGAGGAGTTCTCATGCATATGTACCTGGTTCCAAGAACTACCATGAAAGATTCCACCCAAACCATATCCTCTTGTGTCTCTGAGTGACTGGACCATGAGTGCCCAAAGGCTTGGCTAAGCTCCATTTCCAAGTGCATCTTTGAAAAGTCTTCCCTCTCCAATTTGTGTTGGAGCATGGGGGTTCCATAAAGTAGAGGTCTTCCTCAGCAAGAGGGGATTGATCCAATCTGTTGAAGGCCTGAACACAATACTGTTCCATAACCACAAGAGCTATGCCTCAGGACCCCAGTGGACACTGGAATCTCAGGGAACACTAAACTATGTACCGCACTTTGAGGCCATGACAGGCAGACTGATAACTAAAAGTGCTGCTAAGCAACTGTGGATGGTGCAGTGCAGCATAGACGCACTGAACAAGGGATGATTTATGTCCTAGTGTGTGTTTGGGGAGGGACAGGGCAACATGAGATCTTATCATGGTATCAGAACAGCTTGCACTTTAACACATGTGAATAGTTTATGTTTAGATTTATCCAATTAATATTTTTGGACCATAGTTGACCATGAATAACACAAACCTCAGAATGCAAAATTTAGATAAAGTTGATAAGATAAAATCATGCAAGAAGGGAGAATTTGCTCTGCTTGTATGTTTGAGCTGGGACATCAGTTACCTTTTTCCTTGATGTGAAATTCACAGCATAAGTTTCTGTTGTTCTCAGCCTTTGAATTTAGACTTTTTACTCAATTATCCTGGGTATGCAGCTTGAAAATGTGATAATTCTTAGCCTCTATAACCCTTTGAGTATTATAATTCCTTATAATGAATGAATCAGCCTCTTTGTGTCTATCTGCCTGCCTGCCTGCCTGTCTGTCTGTCTGTCTGTCTGTCCCTCTCTATGGCAGATGCACTGTAATTTATGCCTCACCAGCTTATTTGTAGACTGCAGTTGGACTACAGATGCGGATAACATCTTCCCAAGGGCACATGCCAAGGTTTAGAGGACAGTGCTCTGAGGACATCCACACTTTAGGATCAGGAGGAAGCAAGTAAACAATACCCAAAGAGAAATCAGAAAGGCTGGAGGACAACCAAGAACCTCTGCCTCGTAAGAGCCCAGGCCCAAGCATAAGAGAAAAGTGGGAGGAGACACATCATCAGCGAAATCCCAAATTTCCTCTGGGCTAACTCGAGACATTTGAGAAGTCAATTTTCCATGTTGACTGCCTCATTTCTTTGTAGTTTCTCTATATTTATTCATTTATAAGTAATAAATATGTTTATATATTTATTTGAAAATTCACTACCTGAGAGAAATATATGTGGAAATTAATCTTGCCTTGGAAAAAGTGTTTTTCAGAATTTTGTGGGGAATTGACAATGTCTCCCAGCTGCAAGATGAGTTGTCAGAACTAAAGAATTTCATGACAACAAAACCAAACCTAGGGGCCGGGAAGGATGGCTAAGTGGTCTAAAGTGCCTGCAGGTGGCTGCAGGGACTGCGGTTCGATCCCTGGCACCACATGCTGTGCCAGCAGGGCAGGCTGAGCTGGCCATAAAAATAAATAAACAAATAAAAGTTCTGAAACAAGAAAAAAAAATAAAGATTAAAATTAAAAAAAAAAAAACCAAACCTACATAGACTACTAAAAAATATTCCAGAGAGAGATCAAAATAACCACAAATCTATGAATGAGAATGGAAGAAACCCACAAAATAGGGCAAACAATTAAACACAGGAGAAAAAGAGGTATACAAAAGCAGTCTTTCAATTATTCTTTTGTACACAGCAGCAAAATATCATCGTCACCATGCTCTACAAATGGACTTCTCCTGTACACCGTGGATCATGATTTTGTTCTGGTCTACAGGGTGGATATCAAGAAAAATGCAGTATCTCAGTCCCACAACTGACACCTGGCCACCAGTAAGTGTCATGGACATTGTCTGTGTCTACCACATACTAGAACTTTGTGTGATATCCTATCCCCAAACTGTTAGAAGTGCTGGTCGTATATTTGCCATTCCAGCATTTTTGTTGTTTTATTCTTAGTAGTTCTTTACTACCATGGAAACTTTTTCTCAATTTATATTAATCTAATCAATACTATGTGAGGGGCTGAGGAGATAGCTCTGTGGCACAAGTGCCTGACTGGCAAGTGCAAGATTGTGAGCTTGAACTCCAGTCCCACAAAAAGAAAAAAAATACAATATTATGTGAGTATTCTGGATTGATCACAGATTTGTACATATGATGCACTACATTCTGGCCTCTTAGTTGGACTCACAATTTAATGTTAATTTTTGAATATTATTTTGAAATATGCAATTATTTTCTAATTAATATTTAATTAATTTTTCTGAATATTGTTTAATTTAAATTTTTGTTTTATGATTTATACTGTTTCTTTGACTTACAGTCTACTTACAAGACATGGTATGATTTTTCTCCTAGTATGAGAAACTTTAAAAAGCATATTTATATTAGTTCTTCCTTGTCTTTTACACACACACACACACACATATATGGAAAAAAAATATATATATATATATGTAACCTGACATAAGATTGATAATGTTTTATGGAAACCTTCAATGACCTTTTTTTTTTTTTTTTTTTTTGTCTTTTTGAGACAGGGTCTCACTATGCAGCTCAGGCTCACCTTGAGCTCATTTTTGTAGCCCAGGTTGGTTTCAAACTCGCACTGATTCTCCTGCCTCAGCCTCCCGAGTGCTAGAATTACAGGCGTGAGCCACCCTTCAATAACCTTTTAAATGGCTTCATCTAATATAATGATATTTTACATAATCCCGCATAATTACCATTTTGAGAGCTCTTTATTCTTTATCCAGGACTATACAGCAACTTCTCTTGCCTTCTTTGTTATTTTCTATATGCTAAGTCTGGAAGTATTAGAATATCTCAAGTTTGTACAACTGGAAAATATTTTACGTTTAGTTTTCTTTTTTAAAAAAAACTTTACTTCTTCAAAAAATAAAATAAAATAAAATGAACTTTACTTATTTATGTTATGGCCAGCTCAGCCTGTCCAGGGGGTGGGGCTGGCACAGAATATGGTGCCAGGCATCAAATCACGATCCTTGAGGTTGCCTAAGCAGGTGCTTTAGACCACTAAGCTATTTCACTGGCCCCACTTTTAGTTTTCAAAGGTATGTTTGCTAAGTATAAAATTGAATGAGGGCAGATCTTTTTTTCAGTCCTTTGAATAAATAAGTCTAGCTTCTTTTCTTTCTTTTTTTCTTTTTTTTTTTTCTTGTTTTAGAACCTTTGTTTGTTTATTCACTCATTTTTATGGCCGGCTCAGCCTACCCTGAGGGCAGGGCTGGCACAGCATGTGGTGCCGAGGATCAAACAGCAGTCCCTGAAGCCACCCAAGCTTTCCCAAGCAGGTGCTTTAGACCACTGAGCCATCCCGCCGGGCTCCAATAAGTCTAGTTTCTTACCCACTTGCTCTTTTTCTTCTCCTGTGAAATAAGACGCTCTTTAATTTTATTCTTCCATAGCTAATATTTTTCTCTATGTATATGATGCTTTAATATTTTTTTTCATTACAAGTAGTTTTGGATAATTTAATTTTTGTGTATCCTGGTATGATTTTATTCATATTACTTGTGCAAAAGGTTCATTTTTCTTGGAAATGTGGTGCTATAATTTTAACTAAATTCAGAAATTTTAAATCTAAGAAAAGAAAGATCTGTACTAATGATATTTAGACAAGAAATTATGTCTTGGGTCCAGGGAGATAGCACAGGGGTACAAGTGCCTGACTGACAAGTGCAAGGTCCTGAGTTTGATCACCAGTTCCACGAAAGAAAGAAAGAAAGAAAGAAAGAAAGAAGAAAGAAGTCATGTCTGCATCTTGTACTCTAAACAACTATGATGAAGATAACAATATGCAATGTATTACATCAATCTAAAAAAACCCACTGTGTATTAGTGTATTTCTGTTTCTCCTAAACTTATTTTATGCAAATTTCGCAGTTTAATTGTATGTATAAACATTAATTATATTTGATTATTAGCAATATCATTTATATACCTTATAAAGTATTTTGTGTGTGTGTGTGTGTGTGTGTGTGTGTGTGTGGTACTGGGGATTGAACTCAAGACCCTGCACTTGCCAGGCAGGTGCTTATTCCACTGAGCTATCCCCACCCCATGAATTAAATTTTTGAAAAATGCAGACTGCAATGGCATTGAAAATAGAAAAATGAAAAATACAAGAGCACATATTTTCACATTAAAAACAATCAAAGCTACATAACCAAAATCCAAACTTAAACATTAATACAAAAAAAGAAAAAAATTCAAAGTCAAGAAGCAGATAGGAGGCCAAACAAAGGTCTACAATTAAATACCTATTTAAAGAAATACCTAGACTATAGCACAAAAGTGATACTTAACAATAAGATTTCTTGGTTTTCTTATATACTTTCCTAGAATTAGAAGAGTAGGAGAGAATTTATCTTTTAACAATCGGAATGTGATTTAAATGACTTTTTTTTTTTTTTTGCATTTTTAAAAAATGTAATTCATGATCTGGGGAGATAGCTCAGGGTGAGGGACTTTGCCTTGAGGAGAAAGCCACAGAGCCTCATGTTCCAGAATGAAGGCAGCGACCACACCAGGTTCCAGAACGACAGCTGCAGCCACACTAGACCCCAGAATGGCACTAGTATGGAGAATTTACTCCTCAGAATCAGGGTCAGAGTGTTCAGAAATCCAGGCACTCAACCCTGACAGTTAAGAGAGAAGGAAGCCTGGCTACCGCTTCAGCTGGCAGCAGACCTTGGCATCATCCACATGGTGCTGGTTTTAGGCGCATGTAGAATGCAGGTGTTCTGAAGTTAAGAAGACTTCCACTCCAATTTCAGAAAAAGGCATGAGAGGCCAGGCAGTGTGCCCTAGGGAGGGAAGTGTGTGAAGCTGTGAGTGAGAAGCCTACTCAGAGGAAATCCCAGAAGTTTGGAAAAGCCAGGAATGTGGATCATCTAAGAAAAACTGCACAGAAGGAGCATAGCCGGCCTAAGAGAGAAGCTATGGGAGCCAGCACCAAGAATGCTACAGGGGTGGAGCCACATGGAGCTCAACATTTGCCACAGATTGGCTTCGGATGTTCCACATGGAACTGTAGGACTTAATGTTTGCCCTGCTGTGTTTTGGCCCCAGTAGTTTGAATCCTCCTGTGTATACTTTTTGGAAGGGCCATGTTTATCTTGAGATTAAATATTTGATGTATGCAATTTCTCATTTGTGTAGGTGCTCACAGCTGAGAGTTTGCCTTGGATCTGGAGGAAACTTGGGACTTGGATTTTTCAGCAATGCTGAAACTATTGGGACTTGGGCAACTCTTAGAGATGGACTAAAATGCCTTCTGCAGAAAGAAATAGACATGAGTCTTTGGGAGTCCAGGGGTGGAATGCTGTGGTTTGTATTTAGTTGTCCTCCCAAAGCCCCATGTAAATCATGGAGCTGTCAAACAAGGGGCGTGGCTGTCAAGCACAGGGCTCAAGGGGCAGGGCTGTCAAGCACTAGGCTTGAGGGGCGGGGACTGAGGGACGTGGCCAAGAGAAGCGCAAACCGCTAAACTGGCAGCACATGCTGGCAGAGTTCCCCCCGCCCACCATGCAGCAGTTTTGCGCAGAGGTACGGAACAGATCATCCTGGACAGGGCAGCGCCCCAGCCCCTCCTCCAGTCCCTATAAAGCCAGGGCAGCATCTTGAAACCTCCAGGAACTGTGACCTAAATAAATCTTTCCTCCCTTAAGCTTGTGTGTCGGGTATTTGTTCCTGCAGTGACAGAATAGTACACTTCCCCATCTGACTCTGTAACTGGCACATCTTGTGTTATATTTGTTCCTTGTATTATACCTGTTCCTCTAGTAAAATCTTCACTAGAACAGAGTAATTTTCACTTTTTTCTGGGGATTAGAACTAGGGACCTTGAGCTTTGCCAGGCAGGTGCTTATGCTGCTGAGCTTTATATCCCTGGCTCCTCCATTTCTCAAACATAAGGATTGTATAATTGAGGTATACAGAACCAATTCTTAAATGAATTATCCATATGTGCACATATATTGCATGCATTTAACTTTAAATCAGTGTCCCTTTCTTTGAACTTGTTTTTCTTTCTCAGTTGTACTAGCATTGTTTCTTGTGTAAGTATGTCTCTAAGAAATACACTTAAAAAAATAATGAATCTGGAGGGAGCTCAACTTTAAAATCTCAAGACCATCACCAGAAGGAACAGCCCACGTGAGGCAGCATCCCTCACTGAGTATCTGAAGAGGCCCACTCACAATGCAGGGAGTCCAGCTTTTGGTAAGTGCAAGATTCCAAGAGAAGACTGTGCACAGCTTTTATTCTCTAGGCTTGTGGCACCATTTCAAGGCAATGCTCAAAAAAAGATAGCAACCAGTAAAACACATGTTGGGGTAGTCTGTTTTTTATCTTTAAAAAGTTTAATTCTTATCTTTTATTAGTCCATGTGCACATTATGCAGTGATCACGTGCTCCATGGGGAGTTGGCGCATGCATGCAATGTATCTCAGCTCCTCTTTCCTCCCCTTCTCCTCTCCCTCACCTCCACCCACCTCCTGTGCAAGAGTCTACTTCTAACAGAGCAGCAAGCTCTGCCTGCTGAATCTGCCCTCCTCTGTCTCCACATGGAAGAACCCTGACAGATCCATCAGCCTGTCTCCTCTCTTCACCTTTTCACTTGTCTCAGGGGAAAGGAGTGACTTTAGTCACTCAGGGAGGAGGGAGGCAGGTCCTATGGCTCAGCCCATCCTTTGCCCTCTGTCTTTGGGATCCTCATATCTACAGAAGCACATATGCATTTGTGCTGCTTCTATATTCTGGGCCTTAGAGTACCTGCTCTCTACAAAGATGAGGAGGCAGAGCTCCAGTATTCACTGAAGTCATTGAGTTCTTTCAGTGCCTGAGCCAGGGTGTCATCTCAGAAGCCCAGTTTTAGAAAGTCACATTCAGTGAGATGGAAAGCCACATTCACTAAGAGGACCAAAAAGAATGCAAAAGTAAGTTTTGTTTCCTTCCCCTTCTGCAGCTCCATGGCTCATCCAGTTGGGCTACCAAGTGCACTGTGCACATTTTGGCATTGCTTGCTGGCATCAAAGCTGTTATTAAGAAACTAATACAGGCGTGGTGGCACACACCTGTAATTCCAGCACTTAGAAGGCTGAGGCAGCAGGATCCGTGTGAGTTCGAGAGCAGTCTGGGCTACAAAAGTGAGTTCAAGGCCAGCCTGAACTGTGTAGAAAGACCCTGTCTCAAAAAAAAAAAAAAAAAAAAAAAAAAAAAAAAAAAAAAAAAAAAAAAAAAAAAAAAAGAAGAAGAAGGAAACAAGACATAAGTGCCTAGTTAGCATGTAGCTTAGAAGATATTGGCAGCATTCCTAACATATGTTAAATTAAGAAAAGCAGTTCATAAGCAGAACATGTGAAGTAAGCATACAAGACAGAGACGGAATGGAAAGACCAATAGATACCTAAAATGAATAACCCCAAGTAGAGATATGCCACAATGGTATACTTTCTGAACCTTTCTGGATTTCTTAAATGCACTACCTTTTTTACAAATTCAAGTAAAATTCATAGTTCCTTAGCAGTTTATTGACAAGCCTCAAGGAGACCAGATATCCTTGTCTTAGGGATTTCCATCAGTCTTAGACATTTCCTCTGATCAGAGCTCCAGCTCAATCCCGGATTCTAGTTCTCATGAGGTCATGCACAGGGACAGCTGGTGTGACCAGGGCAGACAGATACAGACACAACACAGGAATCTATCTGAGCAGGATTCAAAGAACTGGGCTGTCTGTCTATCCTACTTGCATCCTACCCCAATGTGCCAAGTAACCCTATTTCTTCACTCTTGTTTTTTCTTGTTTGTTTATTTATTTATTTATTTATTTTGTATTTTAGGACAGGGTCTATAGGATCTGCAGGGTCTCACTCTATCATACTGATCTACCTGTGTTCAACCTCCCAGGCACTGGGAATACAGGTGTGTACCACCCCACCCAGTCCCAATCGCCCTCTAAGCATGCCCCCAGGGGTGGGGCCAGCACGGCACAACGGGGAGAAGAACCCCAGCCACCGTGTCTGCCTAAGCAGGTGCTTTAATCCCCTGAGCTACTTACCTGGCCCTTTCCCTTGTGTATGTTAAGTGGATCTTCAGTGTCTCTCCTAGTGTAGACATCCTGCTATGTCCAACAATGAGACAGCCCTCAAGCAGGAAATGAATTGAGAACATGCTTCACAGAGAAGGTGGAAGCTCCTGAGGTACAAGGACTTGTGTGGTGGGTAGGGCTTCCCTTTCCTGGAGATCCAAGTGGGGGAAGCCAATGAATTTTCATTGACTGCTTGGTACAGACTTAGGAGGCACCATTTTAAAACAGATCAGAAGGTGAAACGAAGTACAAAATTGGGGTGTGTGACAAAATAATGTTTTCATTGTTGATCTTTTAAGACAAGCCCTTCTCTTATAGAAATGAGTCCATAAGGATGGCTAAAGAGCTAACTCAAATTGTAGAAAAAAAATATATTTTTTTAAGATACATGAATAAATGCTTTTTCACTTATTTTTTGTGTGACCAACCCAGCCTGCCCTGGGGGCAGGGCTGGCGTATCATGTGGTGCCGGGGATTGAACCGTGGTCCCTGCATGCTTGCCAAAGCTTGCCTAAGGAGGCTTTTAGACTGCTGAGCTATCTCACCAGCCCCCATAGAAAAATGTTTTTAAAAGATAATATTAAATATTATTTAAATAAGTTCTAAAATTTGGTTTGGATAAATGCAGAGGGTTACAAATGATGCTAAAACAATACTGGTAAGACTTCTAGAAAGCTCAGTTGACTAAAGCACGTGCTTTAACAGAGCTCAGTGGCCAGGGTTCGAACCCCGGTGTGCTATGCTGGTGCACCCCCTGTACAGGATCTACAGGGTCTTACTACATAGATTGGCTTTGTTGTGAGTCTCCTGTTTCCAGCCTCCCAAGTGCTGGAATTATAGGCATGGGCCACCATGCCAAATCTCAATCTCTTTCTTACCACACTCCAAGGACAGGGCCAGCACTGCACACTGGGAACTGATCCCTGGCCACTGCATTCTGCCTAAGCAGACACTTTAATCTGCTGAGCTATCTGGCTGGTCCTCTTTTTCCATTTTTTTCCTAAACTGTATCCATTAAAAACTGGCAAAAACATGATTATGTAGTGATGAAATATAAATAATATTTTAATATTTTAGTTTCAATAGTATTTACTTTCTGGTTTACACCAAATATACTTAAGTTTATGGATACTGATTGAGGCAGAACTGTCGTTGAGTTGATGTTTATTTTTACCTGTAGAAGTCCTTGGAATTTGCTGCAACTATGAAACATGTATGAATGAAACTGAAGGTCTTGGGCCTTTGTCAATATTCTCACTGTTCACAAGTTCTTCTCTCTGGGTTGTTATTTGCCTAGTGTAGCTCCACCATAAGTGTGGCAAAATGCCTGACGTTGTTAGCTTCTAAGGAAAAAAGACTGAATTTGGCTCATAGTTTCAATGATTCAGTCTGTGCTCCCTTGGTGCTGTGGTTTTGAGGCTGTGACAGCACCATGTATAAAAATATACAAAATTACAATGACTGGGGTCTTTTTCCCTTGAAAAGTTTTCCCCCGTGACTTAAATTCCCTCCAGGGGATACCAGCTCCAGAACCTTCCACTGCTCCCAAATAGCACCACTATCTGGGAAACATACCTGTATCACATGACCTTTGAGCAACTCGCAAATAAAGGACCCCACTATCCTCTATTCCAGTTAGGTATCACTGACTAACCAGACTATTCAATCTTGCTGCTTAAAAATTGTAGTTGTTTTTCTTTCTTTTAAATTATTATAAAGCAGGGCCCAGCAGGATGGCTCAGTGGTCTAAAGCGTCTGCTTAGGAAAGTTTAGGCGGTTTCAGGGACTGAGGTTCGATCCCTGGCACCACATGCTGTGCCAGCCCTGCCCTCAGGGCAGGCTGAGCCAGCCATAAAAATAAATAAACAAAAGTTTTGAAACAAGAAAAAAATTTAAGAAGATAAAAAATTCTTTAAAAAAATAAATTTTATAAAGCAGAAATTGAATTTTTTAGATGTAGCAATAAATAAATAAATAAATAAATAAAACGCAACCCTCCAAGAAAGAATGTGTACGATATCAACTAATTTTCCAAAAGACAAAATTAGGATTTTCAGAACTCTTTCTAAGCAGAAAAAATGTAAATTTAGTGAAGTAAATTCTGTAACCCAAGATTACCTCTGTACTTACTATCTGTGCCTATCCCAAGTGGTTACTTATGGACCAAAATAAATAAGTAAATAAATAAATAAATAAATAAATAAATAAACAAACAAATAAATAAATGTGCAACCTTATTCATAGAAATAATGCATGGTAAAAGTCATAAAAATGAAAAACTAACGATCAAAATTTTAGAAAAAAGCATGTATGTATAATTTACTTTGCTTCATTTTGTTTTACTTGTTTTGTTTCTGTGGTGTAGAGGTTCCCACCCAGGGCCTTGTAGAAGCCAACCAAATGCTTTACCACAGAGCCACAACCCCAGCATAGGAAAATACATTTAAGATCTCAGGCAAGGAAATGCATGAAAAGGGTATCTCGGACAGGAAGAGGCTGAGAAATCTGACATCATTGTATCTACCAAGGATACAATGTATCAAAAGGTCAAAAAAAAAAGAAAGAAAGAAAAGGTCAAAGATTGAGAAACAGTGTTCAATACACTCATTATCAAGGGATATAAAAATATACAAAATTGCAAATCAGTGAAGACTGGATAGATCATGTAGAAGAAACTGGGCAAAGAATATGAAAAATGAATGTATGGAAGAAATCAAAGTATTGCATAATAATATTTAAAAATAATCTCTTTGGGAATCTGAGCAGTACAAAATAAGCCCACAGTAAGCAACTATTTCATAGCCATCAGACAGGTAAGTTTTGTTTGTGTTATCTTTGGGAAATGGAAATGATAGGTTTTATCACCAGCAGCAATGGTGGCGGTGATGGTGGAGGCACAGCAAAACACCAGAAAAGAGAAAAGAGGGTTTTATTGTGGACACAGGAGGACCGCAGGGAAACACACAGGGGAATCCTTGGGACACAATGAGGGCAGCTGTATTTTATAGGCTCGTAAAGGGGGAAGGACATTGGCAGGTCAGGTGATGATGTCATGAGCGCTCACTGGAGATCATACTGGGACATGAGGTAGATCATCGTGGCTCGCTGGATGAAGGGAGTGCTGGGAAGAAGAGGTAGGTAGTTGTTCTGTGCTCATCACCTCCTGTAGAGTCGCCGTGGTGACTTAGTTTCTGCGTGGGCCAGACCCATCAGGAAACAGGGGCACTGAGGTGCCATTCCAAGAAGTTGCCTAGGAAGATGAGTTTGTGATAGCTTGTGAAGCACAATCTTTGGCACATTTCATGTTTCAGCCAACATTAAAAAAAAAAATTGTGGCTAGTATGCTCAGGAAGATAAGCAAATGTTCACTGTAGTAATGCTGGTAACAGTGAAAACAATAAAAACAACTTAAATGCCTATCAACATAGGGTGGGTCTTAATGCTATGCTTACTTAAAAGAATGTAAACAACTAAAAGAATGAGCTGGAACTATAGGTAACAATAAAAGAACAAAATTTCAAAATCAAAGTGAATTGAGGTAAAGAAACACTTCGGAAGGATTTAGTGTGAAAAGGCTACAAGAAATTGGTATTTAAGAAATGCTTATGGGGAGGAGAGAGAGAACAGAAGGATCCTCTGAGGCCTGCAGTAGTGTTGTTTGGTTGGCATAGATTGTGAGTGTCATTAGTATTACTATTATCTTCAAAAATTTTCTTAGCAATACAAAGGATTGAATCCAGGGTCTTTATGCTGAGCTAAATTCCAGGCTGGGTTTGAACTTTGATATTCATGCTTCACCCTCCCCCTCCCAGATTATAGGCATGCATCACCACCCCAGGATGCCCTTACAGAGCTCTAATTGTATTGGCCAGTTTTGTGTTGTGATCAAATACCTCAGCAAAACAGCTTATAAAGGAGAAATTTATTTTGGCTACTTCAGAATTGCTGCGTGCATCATAAGGGGCCTAGAGAGAAGGCACCAGAGAAGCAGGGGCTCAGGCCAAATGTACCTTCACAAACACTCCTCTGGTGCCCTTCCTCCACCTGGTCACCACTGTGCCCTTTCACTTGTGAACTTTGCAGGAGTCCACTTCATGGCCTGTTAGGATGGGGTTCACACAGCAGGAAATGGCTAGGAATAACCATGACCTTGGGGCCTGGTGGGATAGCTCAGTGGTCTAAAGCGCCTGCTTGGGAAAGCTTGGGCGGCTGCAGGGACCGTGGTTCGATCCCCAGCACCACATGCTGCACCAGCCCTGCCCTCGGGGAGGGCTGAGCCGGCCATAAAAACGAGTGAATAAACAACAAAGGTTCTGAAACAAGAAAAAATAAATAAAATAAAAATTCTTAAAAAAATAAAATAGCCATGACCTTCATAGCCACTCCC
>PVJA010012394.1:27982-52366 GCA_004027025.1 Myocastor coypus | reverse complement strand
GGGGGGGGGAAAGGGAAGGCAGGCCAAGGATCCTGACCCAGCCGGCGCGCAGGCTCAGCTCCCAGCGGTGGGGTTTGGGCTGGGCTGGAACAGGAAGTTAGTTGCGGGAACGCAGAGGCGGGGCAGAGGGGCGCAGGGGCTTACCCGCGGCGGGTGCGCAGGCTCAGCTACTGGAAGACAAATCTTGACTTACAGTTTAGAAATTCTTTGTTTTGGAAATTGTTTAAATTCAGTTGATGGAAGTGATACAGTTTTGATACCAAATCTCAGTGGTGAAAGCTGTTGTACTGTTTTCATGAATTTTTATCTCAAGTTTATTTTGCTATGTAGACATGTGTCTAATAAAAAAGAGATGCTCCATAAACCATTGCTTGAGTTTGAATGTGCTTCTGTTTTTGGTTGAGTGTAAATGTTATTTCTGGCTGTGTTCTTCATACTTAGCTCTTCTTACAACAAATGGAAACTCCTTAATTGTACCTAAGGGAATAGTTAATCCACAGTGGACATATAGTAGACAAAAACTGAGTGTGGTAAATGAAATAAAATCATAAATGACAAATATGTGAATGCCTCCGAAGTCTGGCAAGTATGAAAGGTAAAATATTTGAGATCAGCACATTTTCTGTGGTATCATTCTTCTCTCTTGGACACGTTTGTGTCCTGCATGCATACATATATTTAATTGAGAGATGTGCTGTGTGGTTATGTATAAAGCATGTATCATTTTTCAAAATTGTTGAGCTCTGAGATATGACTTGGAGGTCAACAGTAGAGGCCAGTGATCTCACATTGTGGGCAAATGACTGCTCTTCTGATTGGAAGAAGTTAATTAACATTAACTCAGAACAGCTCTTGGGCTTTATGGATTTGAGCATTCTGTGGTTGCATTGCTCCAGCAAAAGGTTAAGTATTAATGGAGAATGGTCACAGCTCTTTTACTTAAAGAAAACATGTTACTTGTAAGTTTTCTTTTGATTTCACTTTTACAGCTACATTGAATGTCTTCTTTCATTTAGCCATCCATAAAGCAAATATTGTTGCACATGCAATGGATAATAAGTCTTTTTAGGACTACTTGTGTGGCATGTCACAGATCGTTAACTACAAGTAACCACCTGATTTGAGAGAAGCCTGGAAGCATCGTTATAGTGAAATAAGCTTTTATTTAGGTATCATTGCAGTACATTGATTTATAGAAGTGTCACAGATTGCTACTGTGAAAATATATTTTCATTATCATTCAGGGAATAGTAGAGATTAACTGCTGTGACTATAAAATAGATGTATTGCTAACAATGGAGAAAAAAACAATAAATATTGTGCTTTGTATCTTATCTAATCTTTTAAAAAGCTATTCAGTAATTAGACTATATGTGGTGATTCTTTAGAAAGCTTTTAACTTTGTCTGACTCTGTACAGGTATTAAAGGTATGTTCTGAGTTCTCCATAATTTAAATTAAGCAGCAAGTAGGGAATAGCAAACATTGCATAACTGTTTAACAGTGTTTGACTGCTGTTTTCTCTGTGTCAGTATCCAGCTAGTTTTTAATTTTTATTTATTTATTTTTTCTTGTTTCAGAACCTTTGTTTGTTTGTTCACTCATTTTTATGGCCGGCTCAGCCCGCCGGGAGGGCAGGGCTGGTGCAGCATGTGGTGCCGGGGATCGAACCGCGGTCCCTGAAGCTGCCCAAGCTTTCCCAAGCAGGGGCTTTAGACCACTGAGCCATCCTGCCGGGCTCCCCAGGTAGTTTTTAAAGATAACATATGTGTGCATCATACCTTCAGGAGACTTAAAATCTTTATTTTTTTGTTGATTGTGCTATTTTACAAACTAATGCTACACAAGAAGTGTAACATTTTATTTAGTTGTGTTATGGGCAGGAAAAAATTGTCAAGCAAAGATTAAGGAGAAATAGAATTTAAAAGCTTTACAAAATTAATAGAATTTCAGTAATAAGTGTAAGTATTGAATTTCAGGCATGATGTTACTTTTTTTCTTTTAATTATGGCTGGATCCGTGTGCCCTGGGGGTGGGGCTGGCACAGCACGTGGTGCTGGGGATGGAACCATGGTCCTTGCTTTCCTAAGCAGGTGCTTTAGACTGCTGAGCCATCTCACCGGCCCTGATGTTACATTTTTAAATAAGACCTAATGAGTGAATGAGACAAAAAAAATCTTGAACATTTCTTAGCTACTTGGTCCATTAAATAGGGTCTATACCTGGTATTTCCCATTTCTTTTTTTAAAAAAATTATTTTATTTTATTTTATTATTTTATTTTTCTTGTTTCAGAACTTTTGTTTATTTATTTATTTTTATGGCCCACTCAGCCTGCCCTAAGGGCAGGGCTGGCTCAGCATGTGGTGCCGGGGATTGAACTGTGGTCCCTGCAGCCGCCAAAGCTTTCCTAAGCAGGTGCTTTAGACCACTGAGCCATCTTGCCAGCCCCCCCCCATTTCTTAATAGCTTTAATTTAAGCTGTTTTCTTACAGTGTCAATTTCATTTGGACATTATTATTTAAATTGTGTGACAGTAAGAAGTACATGTCATAGCACTTGGCGCATTGGCGCAGTTTTCCCCCAGTAGCTTTTCAGTAGCTGGCTTGCTGGTCCCGTTAGGCAAGTGCTGTCTGCCATGTGTGTGATGGCGAAACAGCGTCCCCTGTAGCATCTGTGGTGTGCTGGACACCACTAGGGGAAGGCTTCCTCCAAGACTCGGGAGACTGAGAAGGTAACCCGCTGGCTGTGAGGTGGCCTAGGTGAGACCAGGCTGAGAGGCTCCTTTCCATCCTGTTGCAGTGATGTCTTGAGCCAAGGCAATGACCTTCTTCTCTCTGTTTGGGACTTAACGTTACTTTTTTTTGCAGTTAAAACTTGGACACAGTGCCATAGTGTAAAAATAAAAAGCTGGCAGGAACATAAACTCTATAGTTTTAACAGTGTGGAACTTTATTATTACTAAAGTCCCATGGCACTGAAGGTAATTTAGTCTTTTGGAAAGGAGATTAAGATTCTTTACATGATTGAAGGAATGCATTTTACAGTTCCTGAAATAGAGTTCCACTTCGTGTTTTTTTTTTTTTTTTTGTGGGACCAGGGTTCGAACTCACGACCTTGCACTTGCCCAGCAGGCACTTGTGCCTTGGAGCTATCTCCCCAGCCCCTTCCACTTCGTGTTTTGATGTTTGTCTCCACGTTGTTAAATCGGCATCTGAATAACTGAAAAATGCTAGAGCATGTGTTACTATAACATCGTGCCTTACATGGACGGCTTAAGGGGCCTTCCTTGTAGTTTGGGGGATGGAGGTCCAGAATCAGCGCACTGCAGCTTGGTTTCCTTTTGAGGCTCTTGGGCTTGTAATAATTGCCTTATCTTCCACTTGAATATCTCCCAAGTCTTTTTACATTCTGGGAAGTTTTCTGGTTGTAGCTTCCTTGTTTTCTTTGTCTGTACTCAGTTTTGCCATAAACGTATGCAGTTTATAGTCAGGAACATAGTGTCGGAAACTCTTATAAGGAGTTCAGGACATTTTCTGTTTGAAGACCCCCCCCTTTTTGGTACTGTATTCCATTAAATCCCAAAGACTTCTGCTAATTTGAACTGTGATCTGTCCCCTCCCCTCGCCTCCCCTCCCCTCCTCTTCCTCTTCCCCGTCCCCTTTTATGATTCTGGAGATTAAACCAGATTAAACCTTTCCTCTGGGCTGTATACCCAGCCCTTTAATTTTTTTTTTTTAACTTTATTTATGTATTTATGGTATGGCCAGCTCAGCTGGCCCTGGGGGTGGGGACGGCACAGCATGTGGTGCTGGGGATCAACCTAGGTCCCTGCAGATGCCTAAGCTTGCTTAAGCAGGTGCTTTAGACCGCTGAGCTATCTCACCCCCCCCCCCCCCGCAGCCCTTTAATTTTTTTTTTTTTTTTTTAATCTTGCTAATTTGAGTGAGCTAACTTGAATTTGAGATCCTTTTGCTTCACTTCCCAGAATGGTGGGATTATAGGAGCACACCACCATGCCGGGCTTCTTCTTCTCTTTAGTATGCTCTAGAAAGTGCCTCCAGCTAGGAAAAACGAGTTTGCCTTCTTAGTATATCATCTCTCAGGGATCATGTGTTTGCTCTACCCAGTGTCCAATGCCTACCAACTTCCTAGCTGTTCACAGCAGGAGGAAAGATGGTCCTAGATACACTGTTAGGTCTTCAGGCATTTAATACGTTCAAAGTGTTTTCTGTTTTCTGATTTACATATGAAATGATATGTAGGCTGCTGGTGTGAATAACTCAGGAATGGAATGTGCTCAGCATTTGTAAAGCTTTTAGGTAAGCCTTCATCCCCTAATAAAGGATATAACAAAGGTTATATTGCAATGGCAAGCGGAAACCCTGAAATGACGCCTAGGATTTGGAGGCAAATTTATTTTATGTTGACAGGCACTGATTGAAATCGTTCCCATAGTATCAGGCCCTGATCTCTCTGGTGGTCTAGAACTTTTATGGGATTGGCAGGCAGGAAGTGCAGGGGCAGAATGACTACGCAGTTGAGTATTGGTTTATACAATATGCATCATGGTGACCAGCTATGCATATGGTGACCAGCCATTCACAGGAGACAGGAGCAACTGGAACAGGAACTTTTATATGAGCAACCAAGAAACTGAAGTGTACTAGCTAAGAGGAACATTTTGTGCTGCATTTCTCCTTTTTTACTTTCTCCAGCAAATCTTTGCTGTGCATATTACATATGTTCTCCTAGATAAGGCCTGACTAGAAGTAATATGAGGTTACCAGTGATCCCAGAATGGGCCCTAGCCAAGATCCCCGAGACTGAGAATTACCACCAGGTGCTTGTGCTTTGCTTTTCTTATGATAAGGATCTCGATAAGTTGCTTCTGACAAGAAAGTAAAGGAGTTAATTTGATCTAGGAGAGGGTACAGTGTGTCTTGGATGTTCATTAAATATCATTTCATAAGTGAAATAAACCAGATTCACATGTATAAACATTGAATTGTCCCCGCAGTGTGAAAGTTAAAAGAGTAAAATAAGATCCAAAATGTACAGTAGGTGTTGGAAAATGGGCCAGAATTGTTCAAAAGGAAGAAAACTGGGATGGGGGAAAAGAAACGAAAGAGAAAAATAAGAAAGCAAGCAAGCAAGAAAAGCAAGCAAATACATACGTGATAGTTGAGATCGTTGCACTACTAGTTCCCCTCTTTTTTTTAAAAAAAACAAACCAACAACAACCCACATAGCACTTTATTGTCAGGACAGTGATGAAGGGCAGGTCTTCACAGGGCAGGAGCAGGTCCTGACAGCAGGAAGGCGGCCCCTACTTACCAGCGATAAGCAGATTCCACAACATGGTGACGAATCCCTGCGCAGGAACATCTTGGAGATGGAGCGGTCCTCGACTGGCTTGGAGTTCTTCCTGCCCCTGCCGCTCTTGGGGAGCTCAGTCCGCATCTCCTTCATGTTCTCCAGCACTACGTTGCAGTGCCTGTCGAAGGCCTTCACCCGGCCTAGGAGTTTCTTGGTGTGGCAGCTGATGAGCACGTGGGTGCTGTTCTTGACTCACCGGGTCAGCACAGAAGGTGTGTAAATTCCTCCTCCTCCCGCTTCTGCAGCTCCTCTGAGGTCATCACACTCTTGGGCTTGTTGTGGAGGCTCATGGTGGTAGTTACAGCCTCCAGGTTCCTCTTTATCTCCCCTGCTTCAGTCTTGGAGGAAAGACTAAGTCCTCTAAATTCATTGAAAAGAAAGCTTAATGGTAACATAATTTGGACAAGATAATAATACGCAATTTATTACCCATTGTTGCTCTTTTGTTATCTTGATTTGAAATTTTGTCCTTTTTTTCTCCTTAAAATAAAATTTAAACTTACCATTTCTGAGGCCCGTGCTCTTTATTTCCTGCTTTCTTGGAGCAGTCATCCATAGAGCTAAGGCAAAGCAAGGACTCAGGTAGGCAGCCTGAAAATGCATAAAAATCAAGAGGAGTATAGAGCAGTCCTGGGAATGCTGTCTTCAGACTTCATTTGTGGGTGGACTGGTCAGTGTCTGCAGGGACCAGAGCAGGGCTTTGAATGCATCTTTTTTTTTTAGAGTGAACTGTCTGGTCCAGGTAAATTTCTCAGCACATCTAATGATGGTTTTTGAAGCTTTTAAAGGTAGTTAATATGTACCTGGGTTATGGGTGTGTGCAGAACTGTCTGCAAGAATGCTGGTCTTTTAATCAGATACAAGCTGTTTCTGTATGGTTATGCTTTATTTCTGTGTCGTCTATCCACCTGTCTTTAAGCGGGGAGAGTCTCCTGCACTGCATGAGCTTAGGGTGAGTAGCACACATGCTAAAGCCTCAGCAGGCGTCAGCACTGCAGCTGGAGCTCACGGAACAAATGATGAGGGCAGGGGTAGTTCTGATCTTCCTGAAATACTGGGTGAAGTTTTTTTCTGGCCGGGGTTGATGTTTCAGTCAGTTGGATCCCTGAGGTTCTTAGGAATGCAGATTTGATGTCATTAGTGGTAGGTATTCAAACAGCACTGGGAAGCAGTAGTGGAGAGTTCTGGCCCAAATAACTTCGTCCAAGTGACCACAGCATATCTAGCCTGTCCCAAGGGAGCTACTTCTACTCGTACACAGAGGGTACTCAGCATCTACCCGAGGGCTTTATTCCACATTTATTTGGAAGGTCCAGTATAGCATGTAGCAGCTGGACAGGCAGACCTTAGCCTGCGGTGAGCCTGTTAGCTTTCTTCATCCTAAGGTCAGTGGCTATAAGGGCACAAGGACAAAGGGGAAGGCAGTCTTTAGCAACTGGATCCAAGTATTTGCGAGGTAGACCACCGGGCAATCTGAGTAAACATCACTGCTTTTGCAAACTCAGGAATCCAGATTCTGTAGAAGCCAGCAGCTCTAAGAAATTTGTGTTTTTTTTTTTTTTTTTTTTTTTTTTTTTTGTTACTAGTTTCTGCCAGGTACAGCAGAGGAACTTTTGTGCCTTCCAGGTAGGCAGCTGTCACTGATCAGAACTGCAGTGATATTTTGTGCTTGGAAAGTAGCAAGGTCAGATGTTTACCCTCCAAAGAGGGTAAACCAAGTTTTCAAGCTCTAGGAGGCTGAGTCCAGATTGTTCTTGAGTCCAGAAAGCGGGGGTCGTCTTTTCATTTAGAGGTGAAAAGGAACCAATAGAAGGCAGAAAAAAGCATCCCTTAGGTTCAGGTGCAGGCCCTGCAGGTGGCGTGTAGCAGAAGACATGCAGCGTGTGTAGAGGGCAATTGGTGGTGTTGGTGCCTTGGCAATCTCGAGCTGTACTTACCGGCAGGAGAGGTGTATTTGAAGTTTGATATTCAATAGATATTTTGTAGTTCTCAAACGTCATTTTTTCCCCGCTTGGGGGACTGTGATGAAACTGGAAAGGCAAGAAACAGGCTGTTTCAGAGTCAAATCTGTTGCTGGGGCCTCCCAGAAAACAGCGGAAGTGTTCACAAACCCTGTGGTAATTGAGTAACAGTCCAGAAAGGGGTCAGGAGCTGCAGCATGTAAGGTGATAGCAGTGTTGTTGAGGGCACAGAGACTTGCACTGGTTGGTCCCATTGGGCATTTTTCTGGGAGGAGAGGAGTGTTTCAGGGTGATTAACGGTCCCTTAGGATCCTGAACTGCTTCAGGTGATAGGGGTGTGGCTGGAGCACACAGTTGGTGCATTGGCCCAGGTCTTGGCCCCCACCTCTGGGAGGAAAATGGTTAGACCTTCAGGATTCAGATTGTGTGTCTCAGGCTGAGATTGGCATCACCTTCCTCTCAGGGAACTGTCAAAGTTGAAGTCCAGGGTTAAATGAAATGGAGACTACCTGGTTTGGTGCAAAGGAGACTGTCACTTCTAACTTGAAGAGAAGGTCTCCTCCCAGAATTTCTATGGGGAATGGTTTATCCACGAATTCTTTTTTTTTTTTTTTTTTTTTTTTTTTTTTTTTTTTTTTTTTTTTTTTTTTTTTTTTTTTTTTTTTTTTTTTTTTTTTTTTTTTTTTTTTTTTTTTTTTTTTTTTTTTTTTTGAGACAGGGTTTCACTATGCAGTTCAGACTGGCCTTGAGCTCACTTTTGTAGCCCAGGCTGGTCTTGAACTCGCACTGATCCTCCTGCCTCAGCCTCCCAAGTGCTGGGATTACAGGTGTGCACCACCACGCCTGGCTCATGAATTCATATTTAGTGAGATGTCCTCTAAGCCTGCATTTTTGTGTCTGGCAGAAGGGTTAAGAGGCAAGAGTCCCAGTTGCCTCAGTGATGGTAACTTTCTGATAGAGGGAGCTTTTGAAGGCAGAGAGCTCTGTATCATTTCTACCAGCAAAGTCACAGATTTGTCTCTAAATTTTGCAATGACCATGGGCTGTCAGGAGCACAGTTTGATAGAGCTCAGACTGTCCTATCCATCCAAGTCTGACAGGGAGAGGAGAGGAGAGTTCAGTTGAAGTGGGCCCAGATAGGTTTATTCCAATGGTGGTGGGAGGTGGGGTGGCATTTATGTTTTAGGCTCATTGCCCTTATAACTTGTAGCCAGAGGGTCTGGTCATCTATCAGGCTGGATTTTCTTAGGAACATCGAATGTTTTCTTTTGTCAGATTTCTGGGTAACAGTGCTGGGTGGGCTTTTTGTTTGCACTCCCACCCTCTTTGATGTCTTTGAGAAGCACTGGACTGGGCTCTTTCTAAGCAGGGCAGCCTTTGGGCAAAGCCATGTAAGTTTTTGCTCAAAATGCGAAATGTAGAAGGAATTGCTGACAGTAGTCTGGGGTAGCTTTAGATGACACTGTCTGACCAGCATAGGCATAACTGTGAAGTGGGAGGCCTCTGTGGCCAGATGGAGGTCCTGACTGGTTGGGACCAGTTCAGCTGGCCTGAAGTACATGAGTTGGGAGCAGGGAGTGAAGCTGTAGGTGTGGCAGCAACTGTTGTGGCTGACAAGGGTATCAAGATGGCGGAATTGTCAGAAAGAATGGGCCTCTTTTTCCTTTGAGATGTAGTGAGTGGTTTGGTTTCATTTTTAGCTCCCTAAAACCTTTTTCCTACCGTCGTAGATGTTGGGTTTTGACTACTTCCCATCTCTGACTTTCTACATGTGTGTTGTGTACCTTTGAAGGATGGTGCAAAGACAAAGGCTGGGTGCTCATCTGACAGAGACCATTCAGATGCCTGCCTGGCTGTGTTCCTTGGCAGGCCTTAGGCACAACTTAGCTGAGGAGGGTGCAAGGCCTTCTTTATGTCACATGTCGATGGCCACAGCATCACAGGTGAGGGCCCAGTCAGCTACCTCGACTAGTGCTTCCCAGTCTTGTTGCACAGATGATGCAGTGTATGGCTTATGCTGTGTGATCCTCTCACATTCGTTTAAGAAGCACTCAGAGCTTAAAACATTCCAGCCCCCTTCCTCTGAAAGTGGTCTTGATTAATGAGAGTTGATCAGACTCCCCTTCTGCTTGAGCTAAGAAGGACTGACAGACTACTTGGGGTGCTTGCATGGGTCTTACTGGAATTAGGCAGGCAGGCAGGCAGGCAGGAAGACAGACACAGACACTGCATCCTCCTCCCTTTGGAGTCCAGTGTGAGCCATTCGAGTGTGGAGCCAGGAATCCTGTTGCAGACCCCAGAGGGGACTGGACGGTGTGCTTTCCCACCAGGAACTGGAGTGATGCTTGCTGTGTCCTCCAGGTTCATGGCCAATGACTGGAGTGCTCAGCACGGTCAGTCTTTGTGTCTGACACACCAGGTGTAATGGCAAGGATAAACCCTGAAACAACCCCAGGATTTGGAGGCAGAATTACTTTTACATCATTAGACATTGATTGGCATCATTCCCTTGACCTGTGGTTGTTTAGGGCTTACATGGCATAAGCAAGCAGGAAGTCCAGAGACAGAATGGCTTGACAGCTGAGGGGCTGGTTACTGTGTGCATCGAAGTGCCTGGCTCTATAGCGTGGTGATCAGCTGGTAGGAGGTGACAGAGCAATGAGAACTGCAGCAGGAACTATTGCCTGGGCAGCCAAGGAAGTGATGTGTCCTAGCTGGGAGGCTTATTTTCTGTTACAATATAATTGATATAAATTGTTTAATGTATAGTTTGGGTCAGCTGTTTTCATGAGAATTTTCAAAATCATAAGCAATTAGGAAAAAATAGTTATTTTTGCACAAAGGTACATACAGAATTCTGAACATTTGGGTCATGAGACTTAGCCGTTTTCTGATATACACATCCTGATTTGATGCCAAGTTGGAGGAAAGATGCATGTTAATGAAGCCTAGGAATGCACACAAGCTATTCTTTCTTTTAGTTACTGGCCTGAAAACCCAAACCTCTAAAGTGTATGTATGTCACTGCCTATGCTTCGGGTTAATTAGCCTTAGAATGAAAATATTACTCATCGTTTTGAGAGTAGGAATTAACAAACCAAAATTATTAGTAAAATATTTTATAGCTCAATCAAATGCTTTGATTAATCTTGTTGAATAATAGGAGAATGATCTCATCAGTGTAGTATGGTACTATGTCTATTTAACCAACATTGTGGAGGGCCTGTTTTGTCTAGGAGTCATACAAAGTACTGAGAACCCAGAGAGGAAGACATATTCCTGCTCTCAAAGACTTGATAGCTTACAAGTTAGAGCTAAAAATTATGAGGAAATTTTTATCTACAGGATTAATAAGGAACAGTAGCCAGTTCCTGGGCAGGCAGGGAAAGATGGAATTATTAAAAAAACATAAAACATAACATTTAATTTTTCATAAAGGCACAGAATTATAGGTCTGTCAGACCCACACTTATTCTTTAAGATATTTCTATGGATTAACTATGAATTTTAATTTTATGAGCTTTTCTGTATTAAAGCATGAGTACTTAATGGTAAAAAACATTTTAGAAGTGTTTGGTTTTTAATCTTTATTGTTGATAAAACATCAAAATATTCAATATTGACTTTTTTGTTGTACAAGATCTAAAACATAGGAAGGCACATTTCCTATGTGAAGTATAATGAAAGTAAAAATAGCCCTCTACAAAAAGTAATCTTTAATTATCACAGTAAAGGCAGTCTTCACACATGACAACAGCATGATTCATGTAACACACTGCTTATGTTGACGGTGCATGTGCCTTACTTTTCTGGCCTTCTTTGTAGCACGTACTTGACGTCTTACTGGTCTTGCTTTTTTTCAGTAGCTTCCTACTATGCTGCATAATGTGCACTTAGCAGGGGAATAAGATATCAATAAAAGAAAATATCCAATAGGTAATGAGCATTTAGAATAGACATCCACTTTTCATATCAGCTATGTACGTTCATATAGAACCTAAAAGATAACCTCAAAAAATAAAAACCTGTATGAACTACAGTGTAATCACAGAGAAAAGTCTATCACAGAAGTAATCTTTGCTTCAACTGTTATGCCCAAGGCAGTCTTTCTGCATGACAGCTGCCTGTTCTGCCCACAAGCATTGCTTACGTTGATAGGTGTGTGTGTTTTGTTTTCCTGTACTTTCTTATAGGATATAGTTAATATCCTTATTTTATGTTGTCAAAAATAGGTCTTCATGCTATAACACCTGCCTGTTTACCTGTCTGCTGACCAGTTTGCTTTACAGTTTTTTCGAATGTGGTTCTCTGGGCAGAAAAAGTTTGTTTCCTGTGCTATAAACGATCTCTTATGCATCCCAGTCCCAGTCCTGTAAGGAAATTTCTTTATGATATTTTGTACTTACTTTTTTTTTTTTTTTTTTGGTAAACCATCAAGCTACAGCATCTACTGTGTTTCATCTCAGGCTTCTATGTTTTGAAGTTTCCTCATCAGTATTTCTATCATGGTGGAACACTGACATCAGCTGTACTGTTTTGTTTTTCTTTGCCATATACATGGCTGATGTCATATCTTTCCACAATCCAAAGATTGTACCATACAATTCTGTGCTTTAAAATTGCAGCGTTTCTTTTGGAATTTATGCTTTGTTCCTATATATAGTTCTTGTGCTGGTCATTTTGTTCTGTTTAGCAAATGTAATGTCAGTTGGAAACTGGTAAACAATTATTAAATATCACATTCTGATTAGTTTGGGAGATGAGAATGACAAATGTTTACAACATTGTTTAGTTTATTATTATTCAAATAAAGCTACGTTCCAGTATAAATCATTGAAAGCATAACTCTTTGTACATACAAAGGCATAAATCTATATGCTATATTTTGACCCATTGCTTTTCTATACGTCTCTTGTAGCCCTGTGAGTACTATGAGAGATGCCCGGTAAATATAGCTGATCTGTGAGTGCTGTCAGTATAGGTAGTGAAGAGTCATAAATAAATAGATTTATGAATATGGCTGTTGGTACATGTGGAACTTTTAACCTGCATTTCATCCTTTGTGTATCTTCCAGCATCTTGTAGCATTTCTGCTGGTGTAATTTCCAATGCTCAATGTCACTGCTGGCTTTTTGCTTAAATACTTTTCTACCTTGCCAAGACCCTCGGTATATTTTTGGACCTAGTTTTAACATTGGATCATTCTATTTGGTTGTGTGGCCATGTTGCAACTTTTGACTAGTCAAACCTGTACTCACGTTGTTTTCTTCATCATCTGAATCCAGGAAGTCTGCATTCCCTGTGTGTAGCATTCAGTTCTCCATTTCACTGTCACAGGAACTTTGGCTCACATGGCCAATGTCAAAGTCATCACCAGCAGCATCATATGGTCATCCACCCACATCACTCTTGTGTTATGTAAGCATGTATTTTGCCATAGTGGATCATCATCATCTGTGCATAAGTAATCTGATATTTCACTTTGACCTCTACAACTTCAAAATCTGGTTTTTCATATGCCATTGTACTGAATTGGGCTATCTGTACAAGAAAAATCAAAAGATAACTCTCCCTCCTTCCTTCCCTCTCTCCCCGCTTCCCCTCCTTCCTTCTTCCTCCAACCGCCCCTCTCTAAATTCTGGACTAGTGTGGGCCTATTGGGCCCTCTTTGATGCTTGGGTAAGTGTACAAAACCAGTTAGATGGTATATAAAGTGGGTAAAAATCCCTCTTTGCTATACTTGCACATGTTCAGTCACCTTGCCATTTGTCATACCATATATGTAAATTCATAGATTGCTTCCTGGATCCTGAAGGGAAATGTACTGACACACAGCTAGCGACTAGTATTCTGAAACACAGATTCACAGTAGAAAGGTAAAGAATGGGTTTTTTGGATCTAGTGTTATGCTCTTAATGATATTCAATGTGTAGTAAAGTAAAAGATCAATACCAAAAAAATGTTGCAAAACAAAAAATAAAGTCATAAACATAGATGCGGCATCATTTGGAGTCTTAGGAAAACATGGAATATTTTTCCATGTGGTTCTTACTGTGTGAGAAATCTCTTCAGTGATTCTTCTCTAAGGATTTATTTTTCATTAGTTCACAAATTCTATCAGAGTAAATAAAATCAGGTAGGAACCTTAAGCTCAGAAGTCAGTGAATTCCGCTGTGCTCCGCTTTCTCCAGTAAGGGTTTTTCTTTGAATCTTCATGAAAATTGCATGGAATTTTGCCAAATAATGACTCATATTGAACCTAAGCAGATAGGCACATTTTTGTCATCTTCATTTTAAAACATTTTCATAAGTTTAAATCTCCAGAGTAAACCTCATATTAATATGTTGATAACATCAACACAAGTTCATGTTATCAGTGTGTCATTTTAAATCTTACCTTGGCTTTTAACCTAAATTTTAATGTCTTTTTTATATTTTATTACTGTAATACAGGCAAGTGTTGAACAGAAATGGAATCAAGGAGTGGAAGTACCTCATAGTGCTAACCCTGTGAAGATAATTCTGGCTGTTGTTTGGAGCTGATGTTGCTCCGGAGTATGATCACTGTACTGTCATGTTTTTGTTGTCACAGAACTCTATAGAAATGAGTTAAATTAAAACAAAGAAAATTACCAAGACTTGTAAAAGCTAAGAACTTTGCTATAGATCAAAAGTATCTGTTAAATACTTCTGTAATGCCAGAGTTGTCAAGATCTTAAAAAAAAATCATTTGGACCAAATTTGACCTTCCAAGAGTTCATTAGCTGTGGTAGTAAAGAATTACTAAGAACAAAACATAACATAAATACTAGAATGGCAAATACATGACCAGAACTTCAGACAGGTTGAGGATGGATACAAAGTTCTAGTATGTCATGTACAAATGTCCATGATGCTTACTGGTGGCCAGGTGTCACTTGTGGGTTGCTGTGTTGTCACTAAAAATTCAATACCTGAAGTCTCTGAAATAATAGCTACTGCTATTTCCTCGATATCCACCCTGTAGACCTGGACAGAACTGTGATACCTGAGATGAAGGAGAACTCCATTTGTAGAATATACTGCTGGAAAGATTTTGCTGCTGTATATGAAAGAATAGTTGAAAGACTGTTGTATACCTCTTTTTCTCCCGTGTTTAATTGTTTGCCCTATTTGGTGGATTCTTTCCGTGCTTCTTCATGGAGTTGTGATCATTTTGGTCCATCTCTAGAATGTATTTTTACCAAACTGTGTAGGGTTGGCTTTGTCATCATGAAATTCTTTACTTGTTCTTTGCCCTGGATGCATTTCACTTTTCCAATATACTTGAAAGAGAGTTCTGTGGGGTATATCAATCTGGGTTGGAATTTGCTTTCTTGAAAGACTTGAAGTACTTTGCTCCATTCTCTTCTTCACTTCATGGTTTGTGAAGAGAAATCTGCCATTATTCTAATGGGTTTTCCTTTAAATCTGATCTATTTCTTTTCTCTAGTGGCTTTTAGTATTCTGATCCTGTATTGAATTTCTGGGATCTTGATTATTATATGTCTGGGTGTGGTTTTAATTGGTTGATGTTAGAGTTCTATATGCTTCAGTTACTGAATGTCAAGTTGTTTCCCCATATTCGAGAAATTTTCTGCTATTAACCTCTGCCCATATTTTTATATCATTTATACAGACTCCTTTCTCATTGATTCCTATTCATCTTATGTTGTTCGTCTTTGCATCATCTTGCAAATGTTTTTTATTCTAATAAGAGATAACAATATGAGAGTTTCAAAACATGTTAGTAGTATGTTCGCAACAATTGACACATTGCATATTGTTGTCCTCATAAAAGTTATACAGAGCACAGGGTGTAGACATGATAAATTTTCTAATCGATATTGGTATAGAAAAAAAAAAAAGAAAAAATTTTCTTCTCTTTGAATTAAGAGGAAGTAGTTGTATACATAGTCCAGTGTTTCATAATGGCAGTGGGTTACCAGTGAAACTGGCAATGTTGAAGGCTGTTGATTTAAGCTTCTTACAGCTCACCATATTAATCTAGCTCTGCATCTTATGCCTTGTAATTAAACTTTTCTGCTGGGTGATCAAATGCAAGTTAAAGCAAGAGCTATCTAACAAAACTTTACTCATTTGTATTTTCCAAGGTCAAATCTCCTCAGGATTAACTTTGGAACCAAATATAGTGCTTTGTAGAACTGTTGTTAGTGTCGGCCATTGGGACAAGTCACGACCATTGCTTGACCAGTTTGCTCTTTGCGAAAGCCTGAGAGAATGTTTTCTCCCCAGGTGTCTCTCCCTAGACACACTATACTTCATTTATCCCTTTCCTCTGAGGTCCCATAATCTCCTTGACCAGAAAATTTAGGAAACCACTGAGTTTTAGGATGTTACAGCATGGGTTCTCTTATGTCCTGAGTCCTCACTGACCTTGAAGGGATAAAGCCAAAATGATGGCTATCCTGGTAGCCCTTCTTTTTCTCCAAGTTTTGGTCTGTTAACTTACATTCTGAACCCTCCAGCAGAGAAGCTTCGTGATACTATTACTCTATACCATAGGTAATTGAGCTAAACATCACTGCCTTTCTGAATATAAAACATCTTAGACTTAGCTTGACGTTGATATTTTACTTTAATCATTGATAGTCTAATAAATCTCTATAGCATGTGATAAAAGCAGTTACACAGTTTTACACAGACATTTAGAAATGTAAGGATGTACAAAATTGTAGCCTGTCAAGCCTATGGCATTTTGCCTAGTCTCTTATTCTCAATTAATACCCTTTTTTATTTTTTTGTTTGTTAACCATCCATTTACTTGAGAGAGAGTATAGCAGTAACTGAGTTTACATTTGAAGCAGTACATAACTAAAATGACACGCATTCCAAGTGTAGTTTTAGTGTTGCTTCAAAGTAAGTCTTTGATTTCCATTCAGCTGTGTTATGCCTTTCCATTATTTTTTCTTCTTTAGATTTCTTGTACTAGGGAGACTATATGATATTTACAAATGTAGGCTTGGTTTATTTCACTTATGAGTATATGTTCAATATACATTCATTTATATATGAAGTCTTCCAGTTTATCATTCTTTATAACTGAGTAATATTCCATTATATAAAAATACCACATCTTTTTCAACCATTCTTCAAATGATGGGCATTTTTAGTTATTTCCAAGATTTGGATATTACAAATTGGGCTGCTATAAACATAGGTGCACAGATATTGCTATGGTATGATGTTATCAGTTTTTCTGGGAAAATTCCCAGTAGGGGGATAGCTGGATTGAATGGAACTTCCAATTCTAGTTTTGTAAGGATCCTCCACACTGCTTTCCATAATGGTTGCACCAATCTGCATTCCCACCAGCAGTGGAGAAGGGTTCCTTTTTCTCCACAGCCTCTCCAGTATTTGTTGTTGGTTGATTTCTGTCTGTCTGTCTGCCTTTTTTTTTTTTTTGTGGGATCGGGGTTCAAACTCATGAGCTTACACTTGCCAGGCAGGCACTTGTGCCATGGAGCTGTCTCCCCGGCCCCGATTTCTTTATGATAGCCATTCTTTCTGGGATGAGATGGTATCTAAGTGTTGTTTTAATTTGCATTTCACGGATGGCTAGTGATGTGGAGCATTTTTGCATGTATTTATAGGCTTGCTGGATTTCTTTCTCTGAGAAGTGTGTTCATCTCAGATGTCCATTTCTGGATTGGGTCTTTCAATTTTGGGACCCTAATGGTTTTCAGTTCTTTATAAATTCTAGATAGAAGACCTTTGAATGCTTATTAGTTAAAATCTTTTCGAATTGCAAATGTTGAATTATTTTTTCCTGCATCCTAGTTGTTTTTAAGAGATCTTTTTGCTAGCTGCAATGGTTTCTTTAAGGTCTAAAAGTCTACTTTCACTTTCATTCAAATGGTTTTGCTAGCTTGAGATTGAGGCTTTAATTTCCTATATAGCACTTTCAATCTGCTTTCTTCATTCTATTACTTTCCTATATTGCTGCAGGATTCGATTATTTTTCTATCCTCTATTTTTTTAATCAGTGTCTTCTTTAGAAGCACTTAGTACTTCTTTCATTATAGTTATCCTCTTCCTTTCTTTCTATCTACCCACCTATTTCTGTCTGTCTGTCTGTCTGTCTGTCTATCTATCTATCTATCTATCTATCTATCTATCTATCTATCTATCTGTAACCAGGGATTGAACTCAGGTCTTATACTTGGCCAGACAGGCCTTATGCCCCTCAGCTATCTCTTTTTTTACTTCAGAAATTATTTCTGATCTCATTTCCTCTATACCATTCTACAGTTGCTTCTTTACTTCAGGTGCTCTTTTTCAGAGATTTCAGGTGTTTGATTTCCAGTTTCTTTACGTTGTTTCCTGTATTTGTTCTGGGTGGGCTTGGGGCCTGAGAATGCATTTTGCGCCTTCTCCTTGTCATTTAGCCCTGCCTGCTGACCTTTGGTGTAGAGCTCTGGTAGAGTTCTTACCTTAGGATCAGGTCCAGATCTACCAAGTTCAAACTCATCCAGGTGGTGTGGCTTGTGTCTGGCTGCTGTGCTCCACTTGCTGCAGCTCTTGGAGGCAAACCTCTTATGCCACTCTGGCAAGATGTTCTGCTCCTGGATCATCTGGGTGGGTCTTATCTCTGGTCTCTTTGCAGGGAGTTCTGCAGTTTTCCACATGGGGTGCATCTGATGGATGAAGTTCTACTCAATGCCAGGCCTGGTTGCTAAGTTGAATGAGTTTCCAGTGGGTCCAGGGTGCTTTTACTGACAGGCCAGGCCTAGTTGCTGGGTCAAATGAGTTTCTGGTGGCCCACAACAGTCTCTCTCATGCACCAGGCCTTGTTGCTGGATCAAATGAGTTTCCGGCTGGCCCCAGGTGATGTCACTCATATGCCAGGCCAGGTTGTTGAGTAGAATGAGTTTCTGGCAGGACCAGAGTGATTTCCCCTTATACCTCCCCCCCCCCTTATACTTTGTTGATGAAAAAGTAAACTAGTACACCCAGTACAGATATCAGTGTGGAGATTACTCAAAAAATGAAAAGTAGAAATTGCATTCATCTCAGCTATTGCTTTTCTCCATACTTTCTTGAAAAAGTTAGATCTTGCATGTAATAGTACATGCATCCCCATGTCACAGCACCTCGACTTGCAATAGCTGAAATTGGAGTTAGTCTGTATGTCCTTCAATAGATTATTGGATAAAGTGAGATTTTTTTTTATACTTTTTTTTTCTTGTTTCCGAACTTTTGTTTGTTTATTTGTTTATTTATTTTTATGGCCGGCTCAGCCTGCCCTGAGGGCAGGGCTGGTGCAGCATGTGGTGCTGGGGATTGAACTGTGGTCCCTGCAGCCGCCTAAGCTTTCCTAAGCAGGCTCTTTAGACCACTGAGCCATCCTGCCGGGTCCCAAAGTGAGGTATTTTTATATGCAGTGGGATACTATGCTGTAGAAAGAATAAATTTGAGTGTTTTGGGGTAGGATAATGGATATGCTTTGAGATAATAATATTAAGTGCAATGAACCATATGTATTGTATTGTTTCTTGTAAATGAGAAACCCCTAGGAAATAGGGACATGGATCTCTTTCAGATGGGAAGGGAACGAAGACATGGAAGCAGGGAGGGAATGAAAGTAGTAAGATGTGTTGTGGGTGTACCAGGTCCCTCTGTGAGTGTAGCAATGTGCACGTTCTGTTTAGAAGCCCCTAGCCGAACCCACACCATGCCCACCTCAGTGTTGGTGCTGTGCGGGCCCTCAGGCTTCTTCCCAGCTAGGTGCCTGTGTGTGCTCACCACACACTGGCTGGTGTTGGTAGAAGTGAAGCGTTATTTGGACTGAATTCGGACATTTTCCTATTGTGTCTGTTTGTCCTTTTCTCTCTTTGTACTTTCTGAGGTGAAGTGGAGGCACAGATCTTTTTTTCATATTTGCCAAAGTAGAAGAACGTGCCTGCAGATTTGCTTTTCACATCAGATTTGGAGAGAAAGTGCCTTATGAAACTTACTTTTAAAGTCTTAATCATCAGTGCCACGCACAAGGCACTGCAGCAGTGCTCCCGCGTTGGCTCCTGCCACGTCCCCAGCCATCAGCTGTGATCTAGCACCTGCCCTGTGTGCGTGGCTTCTCGCTGCCAGGTGCGATCTTCTCCTGTAGATCACACTTGGCATCAGGCTTGGCGTTAGAGACAGGGTGAGTGCAGTTGGAGGCCCCTGGATCCGGTTGTCTGCACGCGGTTTAGGCTGTTTTTCTGCTGTTGGCTCTTCCAGGCTATCCTCACCAGCTCCATGTTTTTCTTATCTTCTCTCTTGTCCTGTTCCCTCCGAGTGCCATTCTGGCAGGTGTGCAGTGACCTCAGAGTCAGTAGCAGATGTGGAGATGACAGCCTATCCTCTGGCACCTCTGACTTTTACAGATGTGGAAGGAAATGACTTTTTTTTTTAAGCCATTCACTGTAATTCTTGTCTATTGAACCCTGTTTTCAGGTTCATATTAGGTTTTCATATTAGCTTCCATATTTAGAGAATTTTTCTCTTAACTTTATATTTAAGAAAAACTTTCTGTAATTTTCTAGTCTTGACACTTTTCCCTTTTTTGTTCTGCTCTATATTCTCATTAATATTTTATTTGATTTGACTTTAATAGTTGGGATTAAAAATTTTGTTGTATTAATATTTAAACAGACTTAATCTTATAGTAGTCTTTCACCATAGACACTTATTTTATAGACCAGAGATCTGGAGAGTCCTTAGGAAACCCATAGAGGATTTTACAGTCATATGGCCTGGGTTTAGCCCTAAATGTTATTTGAAGCCATCAGTGGAGCAGAGGCATAGTGAGGTATGTTTGAAAACAGCTTACTGACATTTATTCTTGTACGATTATAGACACTGTCATATGAAGTTGTCATTTATCAAGTAACAGTTGAAGCTTTTGGCGACTTCTAGGTTTGAACACTGCTGTGGCTGTAGCTCTGTGCTCACCTCACCACCAAGCTTCCAGTGCTCCTATCTTGAGGAAGCTGTATCATGAGGTGAGCTGTCACCATTGGGGTAGCTGAGCTGAGCTTACAACTAAATGAGATGCTGGGTGCTGGAGCCTGGGTGGAGGTGGGTCGCTGGGCTGTGGTCTGGAGGCTCTGCCTCTCTCCCTGCTCTCCATGTCTCCCTGCCTCCTATGCCCTGGGCCAGGAGTAAACTCCTTCTAGCCAGGCCCCTCTGCCCTGCCCCTTGCCTCCCTCACCCTCCTTTCTCATGGAGCCAGCCAGCTTGGGTCCGAATCCTCCACAGACTGAGCTAACACAAACCCCTGTAATCTGTGGATATCAGGCAGCCTGTCTCAGCTAGAGTGTGACTAGGACAAGCAGCTGTTTCAGTGACATATGATTCCTCACTAGAATCAGTGTTTGTTTGTAATATAATTCTGTGCTATAAAAGACAGTATATTTTTGCTTTACATTTTGTTTTTGTGGAGATAAGCAGAGTTGTTTGTAGCTGTTATGTCACTTTTGTCCCTCAGTTAGATTTTGTTTTATTTTCTTTCAGTTAACATACAAAGCACAGTGTAATAAGTAGTTGTTGAATAAATTAATTACAAATTGGGAAGTCTAAAATACCATTAAATTTTAACTAAACTGCTAGTAACTATTGGTGAAGTAGTTTCATAACAAACTGGAGTATAGTGTGTCATTAATATGCTTGTTTTATAACACTTAATATATTTATGTCTCATGTTGAAGTGCTAGCATAATGTATTCTTTAAAACATGTCTTGTGTAATGCATTTTAAGGTATTGGTGTAGTTGGAATTATCCTCAAGTTATTCATATATATATATATATATATATATATATATGTATATATATATGATTTTTTTTTTTAATTTATTTATTTGTTCTTGTTTCAGAACATTTCTTTGTTTATTCACTCATTTTTATGGCCGGCTCAGCCCACCCTGAGGGCGGGGCTGGCGCAGCATGTGGTGCCGGGGATCGAACCGCAGTCCCTGAAGCCGCCCAAGCTTTCCCAAGCAGGCGCTTTAGACCACTGAGCCATCCCACCGGGCCCCTATATATGATTTTAAAGTAGAGAATGATCAGTATTTATAAATTGTAAAGATCTGTAAATTAATGAAGAAAAAATTGAATCATTCTATCTTACTGAACTAACCACTTGTTAATACTTGAACGTGTTCTTTCAGTCTTTTTCCACGTGTATTTTTTGGGGCTTGCAGGTTAGCTCAGTGGTTTAAGTGCCTGCATGGGCAATCTAGTCAGGCACAGGTGATGGCAATTTGATCCCCAGACCACCATTACGGCAGCTTGAACTAGCCAAAAAAAAAAAAAAAAATCCTTCCATGTATTTTTCAGTTAATGTTTTTATTAGTTCATCTATTTTTTTATTATGAAGTTTTTTTTTTTTTTTTTTAACAAGATTTGTTTTGAAGAGCTACCTATAACATCCATTGATGTGATTTCTTCTAGCTTACTCATTTTCTGTTTGTGATCATTTCTCAGCTTAGTGAATGTTACTGTGTCTTCCAAGGAAAAATGACTCAGGAGTCTAACACAAAATAATAAATTTCAGTAAGCTGAGAAAGTGGGAGAACTGGCTGCCAAGGAGTGGAAAACTCTTGTTAGTGCTGTCACCTGAAAAGCTGTAGTGCTGTGTGCTAATCTTCCTCTGTTCTCAAATTATGAATTTTTTTTTTTTTTTTTGTGGTACTGGGGATTGAACTCAGGACCTTGTGCTTGCCAGGCAAGTGCTTATTCTACTGAGCTATCTCCCCATCCCCAAATTGTGAATATTCTGGAAAATCGGGAGTCAGACTTCAGAAGCTCTCTTTTCATTGCTCCTCCATGGGTGCTGTATTCATGTTGAATTTATGAATTTTACATTGCCTGATTAAAAATGTTTAGTAGCAAAAGAAGTGTATTATATGACAGTGCATTAATACACGGCAGCAGTCTGTCTGCAGAGCTGTGTTTGTAGTAGTGTCTTTAACATGCTCTATGTTCCACGTAGCTGCCACTTGTTTTTGCTTTTTTAGGTGTAAAACTCATATGTAAGTTGTTTCAGCCTCATAAACCATATTGTGTCTGTGGGCTATGCTTCTGATTTTTATTTTAAATAAGTGCCATGTGATATGTTAGTATGTACTTGAAAATTTAAAATGTAGTATTCAGTAACACATCCCAGTGGAAGGAGTATTGCTGGTTTTCAGTCAGATGTTCTTAGGCTGGGACTTAGTCTGCTTCCAAGTCAGAACACGTCAGTCTTCTACCACAAGCCATTTACTCTTCAGAAAGGGCTCTCACTTCTCACTGGGACACAGAGACAGTCTACACAAAAATTCTAAATCTTGTGAAAATGAATACCTGAATGTGGAATGTAAAAACAGTGCTCAGCAGTGATTCTGAAATCCTATTTTAGAATTTTATGTAATTTAGGATTAACCAAAAAGTATAGAGTGGTCAGTTTAGTATTGTAAGAAAAACACAACAGAATGGCAGGTGTCTGAAAATAAGCAAAAATAGGTGGGTATTGTTAAAACTTATCAGCTGAACTCATCCATTTTAGTTTCTAAAAACAAAATACTTGTTGGTTTAAAACTGAATGCCAAAGTTAGTTGGTATAATTTTGTTTCTTTACTTATTCCAGCCTCTTTCCCACCAGTGCCACTTACACCCATAGAGTTATAATTTGATATGCTAATACCTTGGGACTGTGAACTAAATTCTTTGCAGTAGAGAATATTTTTGCAGTATGAAATTAAGTTTTCTCTGGAGGATCTCTCCTTTTTAAGCACTGAAGTTTACTGATCACTATTGTGTAGATCTCTGAGAATTGGCGAGTATTAAGTTTTGTATTTAATCTTAGATTCATTCAAGAATAGATTCTTATTTCAAAATGCAATATGTTAGAATTTACATTGTGCCTTTTTCTCTCTATTTTTTCTAGAAGAAGCATTTATTTTTTTGTAGTCTTTCTATTTCTTGGCTTACTGCTACATGAGGCTACCACTATCTCCTAAATGTTTGTTACTTTACAGCCTGATACTCAAATCTAGGATTTTATAATCGACAAAAATGATATTGGTTTTATTCAAGTTAGCATTGGACTCATCTTGTAAGTATTTGCACGCAATTTCCTCTTTATCTTTTGCCTACTTTTGGACTAATTTATTTATTCATGATGCCTGTTGCTTACCAAGCACAAGGGTTGCAGAGACTGCAGGACAGTGTTGCCTTGGGGTGATGGACATGGTGCAGAAGCTTCCAGGAAGAGGTGGTTCTGGATGGTTTTGCCACAGAGGTCATAGGCAGAATCATGAGGGGTGGCAGGAGTGTTCTTTCAAGAGACAGTGAGAAAGAGCAGTCTCATGGAAGAGTTCAAGGCCACCCTGAACTACTCAGCAAGACCCTGTCTCAAGCAAAATAAAACAAGGTACGAAGTTTAAAAATAAAGGGCAGTCAGAGAAGCCAACAGCTAATACTTTGAAATAATCAGTAAAAATGATAAGCCCTAGCCAATGAAAAAAGGGAAATGATGTCAATTATTTTAATCAGGAGTAAGAGATGGAAAATTATTATAAATCCTTTAAGCATTAGAGGAGAAAAATAGAATATGAACTTTTTTCATTATTAAACAATTTAGATTACATGAGTAACTTCTTCTTCTTCTTTTTTTTTTTTTTTTTTTTTTGTCTTTCTGAGACAGGGTCTCACTATGCAGTTCAGGCTGGCCTTGAGCTCACTTTTGTAGCCCAGGCTGGTCTCGAACTCTCACCGATCCTCCTGCCTCAGCCTCCCGAGTGCTGGGATTACAGGCGTGCGCGACCACGCCTGGCGATGAGTAACTTCTTTTGAGGATACAACTACAAAAGTTTATTCAACAAATGGATAATATCAAATACTTTTATATTTATGAAAAATTAAATTAAAAAATATTTCTGTAGAAAAACTTACAAGTTTAGGTGGGTGAATTCTACCAGGATTTATCTTTCTGTTTTTTTTTTTTTTTTTTTTTTTTTTTTTTTTTTTTTTTTTTTTTTTTTTTT
>PVJA010012394.1:0-27882 GCA_004027025.1 Myocastor coypus | reverse complement strand
TAGAATATGTACCAATTTAAATATATATATGTATATATCTATATATCTCTCTCTCTATATGTAGATATATATATACACACACACATATTTGTAGTACTGAGAGTTGAACCCAAGGTCTTCTTACTGAGCTACAATCAAATCCCTTTTTATTTTTTATCTTAACGCAGCATCTTGGTAAGTTGCTAACGTGCCCAAGAGGGACCAGAACTTGTGGTCTACCCGTCTAGCATCTCTTAATTTGAGATTGGTTCCAGGCATGTGCCACCATCCCTGGGTCCCCAGCTCATAATTCAAAGTGACAGTCTGATATAGATGGAGACTAAAGAACAGTTTCCCATGCATGAGTAAGAAATTCTTAACAAAGTATTGGCAAATTGAGTCCAACAATATTTTCAAAGAATATTACATTCATGGCCAAGTGGGTTTATCCTGGGAATGAAACGTTCATATCTGAAATCAATTAGTATTACCTACCATATGCAGATACTAAAGAGAAAGATCCATATCGTAATCTCTGTAAATGCATGGGAGCATGTGATAAAATTTAACATCTCTTGAGCTATCTGAAAGCTAAGAATTGAGAAGCAGCTTCACCTCAGTAAGTGGCATTCTGGAAACCCTAGAGTTATTATCATACTTAATGATGGGAGATTTAATGCTTTGCAAGGCAAGGAAATTTTTTACCACTCATCTTCAACACTGTTCCTAAGGTCCTAGCTGTGACACCAAGCAAAAGATAAATAAAACCTACAGACTTAAAAGAAAGACAAGTGGATTCTTCGGTAGGTAAAGAGTTCATGAACAAAAATCCAACTGCACTGGAAATACTTCAAAGAATCAACAATAGGGATCACATCTTTTTAAAAAGTGTCTGCACATGAAAAGAAGTCACCAACAGAGTAAAAAGAAAGTCCATGAAGTGGAGACATAGCCAACCATCTGTCAGACAAAGGACTCCTATCTAGAACATAAAAAGAATTTTAAAAAATCAGGCCTCCAAAATTCAAAGACACAATCAAAAAATGGGCATCAGAGATGAATATATACTTCAAAAATGAAGAGACACAAATGACAAATAAATATGTGAAAAAGTGTTCAACATCATTGGTCATTCAAGAGGCGTAAATTAAAACAATGCTGGGGTACCATCTTACGCCAGAAAGTCAGTCAATAACAAATGCAGGAGGGCTGTGGGGAAAAACTGAACCCTTCTCCACTGTTGGTGGGGGTGCAGGCTGGTACAACCATTATGGAAATCGGTATGGAGGTTCCTCAGAAAGCTAGGATTGGAAGTCCCATTTAACCCAGGTATTCCCCTCCTACGTATTTTCCCAAAAGAACTGAAATCATCATACCACTGTGATACATGAGCACCCATGCTTATAATAGTACAGTTTGTCATAGCTAAGTCTTGGAAACAACCCAAGATCCATCCACTGAGGAATGGATACAAAAAGATATTTTTTTTGTACCATGGAATATTAATGAGGCAGGAAAAGATATTTTTGGCTTTTGTAGGTAAGTAGATGCAACTAAAACTTGTATTGGTAAGTGAAATAAATCAGACCACATGTGCAAACGTTGTATTGTCTTGCTAGTGTGAAAAGCTGAAGGAGTAAATATATTCTGAGCGGTACAATAGATGTGAAAGGGAAATAATTTGTTACGTGGGAAGGAAAAACTGGGATGAGGAAAAGGACAAAAGAAAGAAGGGGAGAAAGATATGTATCTGTGTATATGCAGGATAATGTGGATAATTATACTGCTGACTTCTACTGGTCTTTTGAAAGGAGCAGCTAATGCTTATTTTTTTTTCTTTTTAATTTCTTATAACCTTTTAAAGAAAAATTCTAGATTTTTATTGATAGGTAGATCGATGCAACTAGAGACCACACTCATGAGTGAAGTAAATCAGACCCACATCTGTGAATATTGTATTTTATCCCTAGTGTGAGAACCTGAATTTAAGTAAAATCCAAATGGTAGAATAGATATTTTGAAAGCAAAAGAAACTCCCAGGGAAAAGAGAAAAAAAAGATGGGGAGAACTATTTGTCTGTCTGTCTATTTATCTATCCATCTATAAGACAGCTAAGGTAGTAATGTGAACAACTACTTCGAAAATAACAATATACAATATAGCAACCATAGTAGATTTCCTATTATCTTGTTTTAAAATTCTGTATCATTTTTAATGTTTTGTTATTTTTTATTCTCTTTTAAAAAACCATGCACAGCCCTTGGCACACAATGTTATGTGTTTATAATTTTATATTACTAGAAATTAAAGCTTGGAGGGATCTATCATTGAGCTACATTTCCAACTTTCTCTCTCTCTCTCTCTCTCTCTGTTTCTTTCTCTCTCTCTCTCTCTCTCTCTCTCTCTTTCTCTGTCTCTTTCTCTCCCTCTCTCTCTGTCTCTTTGTTTTGTTTTTGTAAAAAAAAATTTTGGAGGTTTTTATGTGGTAACCTAAACAACTAATTTGAAGATAATATCATGCAATACAGCAACCATTGTTGAATTCCTATTGCTTTGTTCAGTGAAATTTTATATCACTGCTAATGCTGCTTTTTAAAAATTACTGTTTTGCATTCTTTACAAAAAGAAACATACCTAAATAAAAAATGACAAATACTGCATTTAAGAATACAAACCCTAAGTATTACAAAGATAGCCCCTTATCCATCTCCCTTCCCTTTTTTGGGACAAGTTTTTGCTATGTATTTTAGGCTGCCCTTGAACTCACTTTGTAGCCCAGGTTAACCTTAAATTCTTAGAGGTCCTCTTGCCTCAGCTTTCTAAGCTGGGATTACAAGCATATATCCATATTCGACTATAACAATGTTGGTTCTCTTTATTGATTTAGAGTAATTTCAGTCAAGCATCCAAGTGATATTTCAGATATTTCTCACAGTTTCAGAGATTTCCATCCATTATTTGATTCTGTGTCTGGATACAGAGTGAGGCAGAACACATGGTGGAAATACGTGGCCGAGGAAAGCAGTTTTCCTCTGGCACCAGGACGCAGAGTTTGACAGGGCAAAGAGAGTTGGAGAGGAGCATCGGCGTCCAAGGTCACACTGCACGACTGTTCCCGCCACCTCAGCCCATCTCCTGTCCCTCACTTCCCAGCCATGTCATTCAGTAGTCTCACCACGGGCCAAATGCGCTGGTGAGGGTTGCAGCCTCAGGATCAGTCACATCCCGCATCCTGGGAGCTGCTAGCTGAGCCTGTTAGCACAAGCTGAATCTCAGGCCTGGGTGCAAGTGTCCAGGCCACGAGTACTGAAATGCAAGATGACAAGTATTTTACAGGCCAGTTATCAAGTCATTGTTACAAAGATAATAGACATTCACCTGGGGGGTACAGGATTGAGACAATGGGAATAAATATTCATGTGAATGGAGCTTTGTTATATTAATGGCAGTCTTTGGGAAAAAATGTTTAATGTATAATCCTAGGATTGTTTATTTTTATAGGAAAAAAGGAAATGGATCCCTATATTACTCTACACATAAGAATCAGACAGTATGTTAAAGGCTGCAGTGTTAACACTGCTTTTCAGAGCAGAAAGAATAGGAAGAAAAAAGACAGGAAGATTTGTTTTCTATATTGAAGTATAGAAAATTTTCTTAAACAAGTCTTCATGACTAAATTTAAGTGTTGAATATATCCACCTTAGAAGACAAGTATATTTATTGCTATGAAATGACACAGGGAACAGTTGGAAAAAAAGACAAACTATGAACTGAGAAAAGGTATGTATAACACGAGTAACTGACAAAAGATTAGTTTACTTATACAAGTTATAAGAATATGGGGGGGCAGGCAAGATAACTGAGCGGACTAAGTGCCTGTTTAGCTATTTAGGCAAGCTCAGGTACAGGGGTTTGATCCCTGGCACATGCTGCACTGGCCCCAACTCAGGTGCGCTGAGCTGGCAACTGAGTCCTGGTGCAGTGGTGTCATCCCAGCACTGGGGAGGCTGAAAATAGGAGGGTCACGACAAGACTGAGCTGTGTAGTGAGCCCTTGTTCCAAATGCATGGAAAAAAAAAAAAAAAAAGAAAAAAGGAACTCATTAAAAATAGAGAAAAAGCTTAAATGGAATTTCATAAAAGAAGGACATATGGAAATATAATGCAAAATAAGCCCTTGTAATGATCAGGGCTTTCTAGATTGATCCAATCAAAAACGTAAGAATGGAACCATAATGTGACTCTGCACAAACTCATACTTGTGGATCAATTGTAAACTGGATCAATTTTTACAATTACAGTAGAAACAATGTTATCCTTCAGAGCTAAGCCTTCAGGTAGTGTGACCCAGCAGTTCTGCCCTGTGCTGTGTCTTTGACAGACCACTGTACACTCTAAGAGGTGACATGTGCTGAGAACACAGCTTTGTTATTGATAGCAGATCGCAGATGGAAACAACGTGAGAGCCCATCAGGTGCGAGACAAGATGTACAGGTTGTGGTAAATCCATATCAAGTTGTGTCTTAGAGCAATCAAAATGAATGAACTGCAGTTCATCAGGATGACACAGGATGATATTTTGAGAGAAATGCCAGTACCAGATGAAGTATAGAAAACTTTCCCAACTATTTTTCAACATGCAATATGAATATATTCAAAATACATAAGACTTTTTATTTGAGTAGAATGTTACTGCAGCGCAGCATGTATGCCAGGGGTTGATCCTGTGAACTGCAGAGAGGAAAAGAGAGAGGTGGTAGTTAAGGCTGTGGACTCTGGAGCTTAACTGCCTGGAGGTCGAGTTTTGTCTCTCTCCTGTACGAGCTGTGTGGTCTCACAGAAGTAATCTGTCTTTTCTGCACTTGCATTCTCAGTGCTGTCACATGTGAGCATCAGATGATTTAATACAGGTGAAGTGTCTGCAGAACAGAGAGGCACTATGGTACACGAGTGCTCATTGGTATTTGGAATCCTTTGCTACCGGGAAGATTTTCTGTTTACTTTCTACTGTTCGTTTTTATTTTCAGTCATGTTGTATTGCTTTCCCATCTCCGTATTTTTTTTCCACCTCAGTATTTTTAATATACGATCATTATTGGTAATTATAAAATGGGTGCAAATATTAAGAATTTAAAAACCACAATATAACTACCTAATCAGTCAGTTCTTTCTGTAGCTTCTATTCTTCACACAGTCCCAGGGTTTGTGACTGTCTAGAAGGACGAATACAGTTTTTTTTTTTTTCATGGAAGTCTATGTATGAATGGTGTAAATAACCTGGGTTGCTATACATACATCTTACACGGAAATTTTCTAGTAAACTTCTGCACAAAAGATGAATTAAAATAAGGAAAGTTTATTAATTTTCTTGTTCCTTTGGGCTTTTAGTATGTGGGCATATATTCATCCTCAGTTGTTCTACACATAGGTATTATAGAAAGCCCAGAAAAGTTGTTTTCAGCCACAAAGATTTTTCTTATTAATGTTGCACCCTCCTATACACCATAATTTCATTGTAGCTAAGGTTTCAGGAAAAGTAGTTCTACATTATCCACACCAGAAGGACTGTTGATCATCTAACTAATGCTAATTAAGGCCGGAAAGTCCTGCGACTTCTCGCACACTCTCACCCGTAATCTTGATACTGGTTGGTGTTGGTGTTCTTTTGGGGCCTGCACAAAGTTCTGAGGATTCATTATTGTCTACTCAGGGTCCTTGTAAGCTGGCTTGTGGATGTGTGTATGACTGTATAGTATGAGCGCAGTGCAAGTTGTTTAGGCAGTTCTTAGATCAGTGTGCGATGCCAGTGAAAGCCAGGAAGCAAAGCAGTAATAAGGACTTAGTAGAGTCAACTGATAGTTCCACAGCAACCATTGCAGAACAATAGCCATGGCCCTACACTATCCCATGGCCATGGGTCTGGGTCTCCACAAGAGCCACAAGGTTGCTAAGAATGTGAGCAAACCAAGGCACAACTGCCACCACTTCATCAAACACACCAAGTTCATCTGGGACATGATCTGGGAGGTGTGCGACTTCGCCCCCTACCAGTGGTGCACCATGGCGCTGCTCAAGGTCTGCAAGGACAGATGTGCCCTCAAGTTTATCAAGAAAAGGGTGGGGACACACATCTACGCCAAGAGGAAGCGTGAGGAGCTGAGCAACGTGTTGGTCAGGAAGGCAGCTGCCAAGGAGGACTGAGCCCCTCTGGGATAAGGCTTTGCAGAAAGTTAAAAGAACAAGAGTCACCTGATAAAGAATAAAAAAAAAAAATTCTACAAGGATCCTGTTATATAGGTAGATGAAAAGTATGATGATTAAAGGATTAATAGAGATCATAGGAGGACAGATGAACCTCTGAATGTTTTTTGTAACAAAGTTTGATCTTTAAGATTGTATGAAAAACTAGGTTTTAAGGAAATGTTATATATTGTAATTTGAGTAGGAATCTTTAATGTAATGAAGTAAACATTCAAGGGTATGTAAAACATCTGTATAGTTTGAGGACCTATTCCCGAATTGGGAAATAGAGCACAGGTCACTCCACAGAGGCCTCGCAGGTACATTTCTTTATCCATCTTTTTTCTGTTCTCAGAGGGAACTTTCTCTTGTGCTTGATTTTTGTTTTTATTTTGCTTTGACTTATCTCTGTATGCTTCACCATGTGTTATTTAGTTTTGCCATTTTAACTTTGTAAATGCAGCCATTTATGTGTAGTTTTTGTGTCCCATGTCTCACCATTATGAGATTTATTTTTACTATGGTATGAAACTGTACTTCAGTAATTTTTAGTCCTGCATAGGGCTCATGTAAAAATCAGGAAATAAACATTATTTTGGACAAATCTGGTATCTTGTGTTTTGTGGGCAGCTCAGCCCATGCTTGTGGGGGCGGGTGCTGGAAGCAAGGTCGCTGTGCTTGCCTAAGCTTGCCTAAACAGGTGCTTTAGTCCACTGAACTATCTCGCCGGCCCTCTAGAAACATTTTGAGTGGTCGTTATGTTTTTTTTGTTATTGTTCCTTTGTCTTTTTATTTTGGCTACATGTAACAAAAGAGCCAAGTAAACATAACTGCAAGCAATAAACCTGTTATTTCACCTTATAAAACTTTACTTCATAAAAACAATTTTTGAATTGTTTCTCAAAAGTATAAAAAGTTTAAAAGGAAATTTTTTTATTCTTAATAGAAAACGACTAAAATTTTTAAAAACAAGATAGTGGGATGGTAATAATAGTACCTTGCTTTTATTTTTTAGGGTTCTACAGTTTTTTAAAAATTCATTTTAATGAGAAAAAAGATAAAATAGCAATGAAATAGTTTCAAAACAATTTAGTAGGATGTTAATATCATGCATATTGTTGTCTTGATAGTAGTTATTCAGAGGACAAGATGCAGAACTGATATCTTGGCTAAATAATATGAGTTCAAACTTTTATTCTCAATTAACTATGACAAAGTAGCTCTGTTTTTATCCTCTCTTATATATATGTATGTATGCATATATATATTTTTTCTTTTTAAAGTTTCTAATACTAGGAGAATGTATCATATCACGTCTTATAAGCACATTGTAAGTCATGATTACATTATGAATCATAAAACAAGTATAATTAAACAATATTCAGAAAATTAATTACATATTAATTAACATTAACTATTTCAAAATAATATTCCAAAATTCAAATCAAGTCATGAGTCCTACTTAGAGGCCAGAATGTCATTGAATCTATAATCAATTCAGAGTACTCACATAGTATTTGAATAGGTTAATATATACAAAGATAGCAACTAAAAAAAGTACCATGGTAAAGAAATAGTAAGAATAAAACATGACATAATTACTGGAATGGCAAATATATGACCAGAACTTCTAACATTCTGGAAATAGGATATAGCACAAAGTTCTAGTAGGTTGTGGACACAGTGTCCGTGATGCTTACTGGTAGCCAGGTGTCATTTGTGGGACTGAGCTAGTGCTATTTCCTTGATATCCACCCTGTAGATATGGACAGAATCATGACCCATAGGGTACAGGAGAAATCCATTTATTGAATATGCTGATAGACATATTTTGCTGCGTATACAAAAGAGTAGTTAGTTGAAAGACTGAAGTTATATATCTTATTTTCTCCTGTGTTTAATTATTTGCCCTATTTGGTGGGTTCTTTCCATTTTCCTTCATGGAATTGTGGTCATTTTGATCCTTCTCTAGAATATCTTTTAGTAAACTTGGCTTTATCGTCATGAAATTCTTTAGTTGTTCTTTGTCCTGGAAGTATTTCACTTCTCCATTGAACTTGAAAGAGAGTTTTGCAGGGTATATCAGTCTGGGCTGGAATTTGTTTTCTTACAAGGCTTGAAGTACTTCTCTCCGTGGTCTTCTTGACTTGATGGTTTGTAAAGAGAAATCTGCAGTTATTCTGATGGGTTTTCCTTTAAATGTCATCTGTTCCTTTTCTCTAGCAGCTTTTAGTATACTGTTCCTGTGCTGAATTTCTGAGATCTTGGTTATTATATGTCTGGGTGTGGTTTTAATTGGGTTGATGTTATTTGGAGTTCTATATGCTTCAGTTACTGAGTGTCAAATTGTTTTCTCATACTGGGAAGTTTTCTGCTAATACTTTTGCCCGTATTCTTTTTATGTACAGACTTCTTCTTTCTCATTGATACCTATTAGTCTTACATTGTACATCTTTGCATCATCTTGAAGATGTTGAATTATTTTTTTCTTGCATCCTAGTTATTAAGAGATCTTTTCTTACCTCTTCACTAGCTGCAATGGTGTCTTTAAGGTCTGAAAGTCTATTTTCACTTTCATTGAAACAGTTTTGCCAGCTTGTGTTTGAGGTTTTATGTTCCTATATAGCACTTTGAATCTGCTTTATCCTTTCTGTTACTTTCCTATATTGCTCATTTAAGGATTCCATCATTTTTCTATTCTTCTCTCTTTTTTTTAAAGTGTCTTCTTTAGAAGCACTTAGTACTTCTATTGTAGGTATTATTTCTTTTTGTACTTCAGGAATTGTTTCTGATTTGATTTCCTCTGTACCTTTCTGTAGTTGTTTCTTTACTTCTGATGCTATTATTTCAGAGATTTCAGCTGTGTGATTTCCAGTTTCTTCTGTGCTGTTGTTTCCTGTATTTGTACTAGGTGGGCTGGAGGCAGAGAGCACATCTTGCTTTTTCTGTTTGTCATTTTGTATAGTCCTGCCTTCTGACCTTTGGTGTAGAGCTCTAGTAGAGTTCTTTTCTTCGCACCAGATCTGAATTGCCAAGTTCAAACTCATCTATTTGGGTATGGCTTGGGTCTGGCTGTTGTGTTCCAATTCTTCCTGCTGCAGCCCATAGGGGATGAACCTACTGTGCCACTCTGGCAAGATGTTCCGCTCGTGGATCAGCTGGATGGGTCTTGTGTCTAGTCTCTCTGCAGGGAGTTCTGCGGCAATTTTCCATACTCGGCCTGTCTGATGGATGAAGTTCCACTCACACACTGGGCCTGGTTGCTGGGTTGAATGACTTTCTGGCGGGCCCAGTGTGGTCTGTCTCATACACCATGCCTCATTGCTCGGTAATCTACCTTGCTTGTTGTTATCTTTTGTATAGTTGCTTAGATTAAAAGATAAAGGTACAAAAAATATTTTTTTTGCAGGACCAGGGTTTGAACTCATGACCTTGCACATCCCAGATAGGCACTTGTGCCATGGAGCTATCTCCCCAGCCCCAAAGGCATGAAAAATTAACCAAATGATATAAGCACAAAGTTTTCTTTTCAGTGAATTAATAGAATTTAGTAGTATAGCTATGTTATCTGAGTATGTAGAAGTAATATTTATACATATTTATATATGTATATATGTTTATTTTTTTCTTTCTTCCTTTTCTCCTTTCTCCCATCTCAGTTTCTTTCTCCTTAAAAGGAAAATCTTAATGGAAATGTTTGGAGCAGCTATGACAAGTGTCCTTGTTTAGAATGCACTTACATACTTCTAAGATAAACATTTAAAACCTTGGAGAAAATGAGAAGAGGCAGGAGAAGGCATTTGAGAAGAAATGTCAAAACTAGCGTATAGGAAGAATGTCCCGCTCCATTGAAGTCTTTAAATTTCTTCAAGATTTTAAGTACTTTGATATTACCTTTTTAAAAAATGTGTGGAATGCAGTGATTTTTAGGCAATTAATTTTTCTACAAGGTTAGTTTGAGGATCTTCAAATTCAGTCTAGATCTGCTAATTTTTTTATTTTCTTGCATTAGCAATTCTTCTAATACGGCATGATTTACTATGTCATCATAGTAAGACAGCATTAGAGTGTGTCCATGGCAGTGTAAAATTAAACACATGCTCACAATCAAATTAATGTATTTCATCTGTCTTCAACTAATAACAATCTGTCATGTTATCTATCTGAGTAGGGGCATAAACAGTTTATTTTGTGTTTGGAGTAACTTCCTGGAGGTAGTTAATGTGACAAGTAGTTTGTTTGAATTGAGTATAACCAGATCAACACTCTAGATGTTTCCTTGATAACCTAAAAATTACTGTGAAAATCTCTACAAGTGCTATATTTATATTTTGCTTTTGCTTCTTTTAAGTTAGACAGAAACATTTTTTACGATCATTTCACTGAGAATAGTTTTGTTCCTGCTGTTATACATGTATAGACTGAAGAGCAAAAATTGTTTATACTTTTAATGTTTTTTTCTATGTTTGGGAAATAAATATTAATGTGTAATTAGCATCATACAGTATTTTTCTTATTTTCAAAACATGAAGTAACATTCTGTTTGAATAAAAAGTCATATGTATTTTGAATATATTTATGCTGCATGTTGACAAAGAGTTGGGAAAATTCAGACATTGTAAAGTTCTGTATTAATATTCAAAACATGATAGAGGTACTACTGTGTTTCTGAATTCCCAAATTTTACTTAAATATTTACATAATTTATTCTGATTGGCCCTGATTGTAATATATTTTAAGTATCTAAAATGGTCTGGTTTGTTTAGTATCAGTAGTTGTATTTGGTTGATGCAGTGGAGGTTCAAAAAAAGGAATCCTGAATACCAGCAAACAAATAAGACTTAAAAAAAAAATGAAGTTGTTATATAATTGGCTTATCAGCATTAGTGTGTGTTTTGAGAGTTAGAAACATACATTTTTTTAATTACATGTAAATCAAGTATAATATATTGTTAAGGGAATTTTACTTGTCATATTTGGGCTAATCATGATGGATCATTTTTAAACAGTATGCAGTTACACAACTGGTGTGTACAGCTGCAAGTACTTTGTAAAGGAATTTATAAAATCCAGCACTAAGGCACATCATATCTGATATTCTTCTGTTGTGCTTATGGGCTAAGCTTTTTGATTTTTTGTTATTAGTGCTTCAAGGTATTAACTAGTTATATGACAGTTCACTTTTTAAAATAATAGTGATAAATTAAAGTTGTTTATCTTCATCATTTTATTTAAAACCCTAAATGAAAGACTATTAAGCAGTTATCTCTGATGCTAATGCCTTGTTTTGAATTGGGTAGTATTGTGATATCACTGACAAACTTTGGGATTTTGGTCAACTTACTCTGAATGTCTGTGGGCTCTGTGTGTGTGTGTGTGTGTGTGTGTGTGTGTGTGTGTGTGTGTGTGTGTATGTGAAATTCAGATAGAGCTTATGAGCTTATGGATTGCCTAAGATTGTTCTGGTGTCCCAGAGTGTTCTGTTAGTTTTAAAACAGAGTTTGGGCTGTTTCAGAATTGTCCTGGCAGGGTTGGTCTGCTTCCCTTTTTGCTCCTTAACGTGCTTTCTCTGTATAAAAGCCAGAGACTGTTTTTTCTTTTCAAAATGGAAAGCCGGCATTGTACTGCTGGCTACAGCCTCATGGCTGCCTGCTGCAGTACTTGTGTGGTGTCCTCACTGCTCTGTGGTTCCCATTCTGGCCTGTTGGTTGGCTTTCTTTGTTTCCCTCAGTTGTTCTCAATCATTCTCTTTTTTCCTGTTTTTGTTTCTTTTGTCCCAGTTACAAAGTTTTTCCCTTCCAACCTCCTCTTCTTTAGATAATCATTATACTTTAGGTCTTAGATCAAAGAACTTTCCCTATATAAAACTGTCATAACTGCTATCCTAGTACCTGGTGATACCTATTCTAGTTTATTGCTCTACCTTGTTACCTGTGTTGCTTCCCCATTTCAGATTATCAATGTAATTTCTTCATTTATGTACGTATTTATCATTCTGTTGAATATGAGGGTAGAAATAATGTTTATTTTGTTCTCCTGTTTGTTACTTGTTCCTTTTATGCAGTACTTGTATAATAGCTGCTCATATTTGCTAAGATTACTTTGCTATTTTATTTATTTTAAAGACGTACATGAACTTTGTTATTGTCAGTGGTTTTCACAACCATGCAATTTGTATAAGCCTAGCTATGCTTAATTAATATGTAGAGTTGTAGTGACTCTCCAGAGGAATTAAAAATAAGCCACTTGTGCTTCTAAGGTTTATCGCATTGGTAGTGACAGCCATGTGTATAAGATGGATAAACAAAAACATGATATCTGTAACATCTTTAGGAATGTGATATTTTTTAGCACTTGTAACTTTCCTCTGAATGAATTTAGAAACAGTTGTCTATGGGAAGAACTTCAAATCAAATGAAAAAGTTGAAGGCATTCTAATACATATTCATGTATTGTAAAGATTCACGTAGATGTAGTGACATTTTGCCCAGACAGACTGGAATGTGTGAGGTGAATGAAAAGTAGCAACGTAGATGACTACCAGTGCTCATAGTTCTTAGTTCTCAGACTACAGCTTTATGTGTGGACCTTCTGTTCACCAGCGCAGGTCCTTCTGGATGCTTCTGCACATGGCCTTTTTGTAAGGAAGGTAAACTCTCTCTGCCCACAGGGAAGCTCTAAGTTTTCCTCACCCTTTAGAATTGCATCATTACCTTTCTGGAGATCTTTCCTGCCATCCCAAGAGGCTTTATCTTTATAAATTTCCTTCGTGAGTACTCCTGTTGTGTCTTACACCAGCTAGACACATAAGATTTTTCCATTGGTGGAAATACTTGAGGCCTGAAACTTAAAGGAGTTTAATTTGACACATGGTTTCAGAAGTTTCAGTCCATGACTGACTGGCTCCAAAGACAGCAGCATGACAGAGGGTATGGTGGAGCAAAGCCACTCGCCTTGTGGTGGAGAGAGGCTGGGCCTAGGGGGTGAGAGCAGTGAGAGACATCTCCACAGGCGGGCTCCCAGTGACCCGTCTCCTCCACAGCAGCCTCCCCTCCTCACAGCATATTCAGCTATGAACAGAGATGAGCATATTGTTTCTGTGATGTAGCCATTTCTCTGGAACTCTTAATCTAGTCAGGTTGACCCTTTAAACCAGCTGGCACAGGGTCTCATCCTCTGATGGTTTTAGCATTTCATTGTGTAGGCTTTTTAAGGCATGTTCCTCCTAGCCTTCCCAGAAGGCAGTGCTTAAAAGATGGTAGATGAAGAGTTGCTAAGTGAACACAGACACAAACTGTCACAGTACCAGCAGATGGTGCTTATGTTTCTACCACATAATATGCACCTGTCCACATGCCTGTCGTTGCTCTCTTTGTTTCATATGTACTCATCTTTATCTATACAGCAGTCTTATAAAGTAGACCTGTTACTATCCCATTTTACACATGTGTTATGGTTTGTGTCTGGATGTCTCCATCGCACCCCAAAGCTTCATGCAGTCATGGTCCAATGCTGGGATTATGGAATTGAGTGCTCTACTTGCCCTGGTTTGGGCAACCTGCATGCTATATAAGGGAGGGAAAGAGATTAGCTCTCTCTGCTCCTCCCTTTTTGCTCTTGCTGCTTTTGCTGTTTAGCACTGCAATGAATGGCTGCTCTCTGCCATGTGCCACCCTGCCTTGGAGCCAACTGAGTATGGACTGAAACCTCTGTGAACTGTGAGGTCAATAAGCCTTTGCTTCCTTAGTTCTGGGAATCAGATATTTTGTCCTAGCAATGGAAAAGAGTTATCAAGACAACATGAGAATTCTGAAGAGGGGGGAAGCTTAAGTGATTTAACCAAGGTACTATAGATAGTAACAGCAGGAATCAATCTATGCAGCTAAGGTCTTGAGAGGACTTACTATTTTCTTATAGTGAGAACACTTTATTTATTAAATAAGAATTATTTTATTTTATTTTTATTTTTTTCTTGTTTCAGAACTTTTGTTTGCTTGTTTATTTATTTTGATGGCCAGCTCAGCCTGCCCTGAGGGCAGGGCTGGTGCAACATGTGGTGCCGGGGATCGAACTGCGGTCCCTGCAGCCGCCCAAGCTTTCCTAAGCAGGCGCTTTAGACCACTGAGCCATTGTGCCAGGCCCTAGTGAGAATACTTTAAAATCTACTTTCTTAGTAATTTTCAAAAGCACAAGGCCTTGTTATTTATAAAATGAGAAAACAGTTTCTGGTGAGGATCTGGAGGGCAGGGAGCCTGTACCTCGTGGAGAAAGTTCTTTACTGCCATCCATGCCTGCTTTCTCTCCAGATAAACCAGTGAAAAACTGAAGAACCTGGACCACATCCAACCCAAGTTTCTTCTGTATTTGCCATAATAAAAATAATGGAGAAGCTGAGAAAGCTTTCTGCTCCTATGGAGCTCATTGTTACATATACTCTACCATCTCTAGGTCTAGAATATAAGCAATAAAGATCGTCTTTTGGGATAATAACTTTCTTCTGTTGTAATCATGCTTTGTGCTAATATTTGATATAATGTAGTTTTTAATGTGACTTACTGTTTACTAAACATTTACTGTTAATTTCTCATCAAAATCTGTTTCCTAAATTCAAGCTGTTTTAGTTTGGAAGTTACCTATATAAATGCATTGGAAGATCAAATAAGTATAGGATTCAGTGTTCCAGTGGGGTCAGCAGAGTCAAATGAAAGATGACAGTGATAGCGTTAGAATTCCAGCTTTCTGCTTCTGAATCAATGCTGTGAACCTCAATGAAATTAAAAAAAATATTTTCAGAATATATAGTACTAAAACACTTTTGGATAAGGTGATAAATAATGTGATAAATTTGCTTTGAATTAGTATGGGAGTAGAATGTGGATGAAATAGTATTAGTTATGACCAGTCAGTTGCTGAGGCTGGGTGAGGGGTATATAAAGGGTTGTTGTATCTATTTTCCATTAAAATATTTTCGAGTGGCTAATAATCAGAAATTCCAGATTTGGGTATTATTTTTGTTGTTTTATTGTGTGATCCAGAACATATACCAGACCTTCTCATCGTAACCATTTTAAGTGTATAATGCAATTGGTAATACATTCTTGTTGCAACACAGACCTCCAAAACATTCTTAATCTTATAAATCTGAAACTACCAACTAAGCAACATCTCTTTTCTCTGTTCCCACACCCCTTGTAATCACCATTTTATTTTCTTTTTTCTATAAATTTGTTTGCTTTAGTTACCTCTTATAACTGGTATTAGTAGTTATTGTCTTTTGATGATTGGCTTATTCATATAGTGCAGGATCCTCAAGATTCGTTTATTTTTGTAGTTTGAGACAAGATATTCTGCTTAAGATTGAATACTAATTCATTGTTTCTCTGTACCACATGTGCTTATTGATCCGCAGTGCACATTCACATTTCTTCTACCTCTTGGCTGTTGTATCTCAGGGTATTATGAACATGGATGGGAGCATAAATAACTCTTTGAGACCCCACTCAGCTTTTTGGGATATATACTTAGAAGTGAAATTGGTTGGTCATATAGTAATTCTGCTTCAAAATTTTTTGAGGATCCTGGTTGTGCCATTTTACAGTTTGGCCTGCAGTGCCCAAGGGTTCCAGTATCCACAGTCTTCACTGTTGTCAACAATTTTATTTCACTCTGTTTATATAGTAGCCATTGTGTTCAATGTGCTATCTCTTTGTGGGGTTCATTTGCATTTTTCTGGTGACATGTCATCTTGGAAGAAATATCTGCATAAGTCCTTTGCCTGCTTTTGAGGCATGTTATTCGTACATATATTTCACATTCCTAGGAAAAGAATCCCAAGATTCTCCCCTCTCGTGTGTTTTTGTCTTTATGAATTGTCTTTCATGTATTGAGAAAGCTTAATTCTATTTTAAAAAATAATGTAAGATTAGCAAAGATGATGTAAGCAGCTTAAGGAAACGTGGAAATTAGGTCATTGTAACAGTGCGGTACCACACGTGTGATAGATGGGTGCTTTCAGTGTAATTTTAAGAATGCTCTGAAAAATAGAAGAAAGGCTTTTTAGCATAATGATAGTCTCAATAATTTCATCTTCAAGACATCTTCAAGACACAAGGCACCGTGAGTGCCAGGTCCCCCATGATAGAGGTGGGAAGGGTAAGTGGACACTGTCCTCGCATGGCGGGCTGGCAGAAGCGGGGACATCCAGCCCCCGAGGGTGCTGGTCTTCATGAAGGCTCAGTTCTCATGACAGGATTACTTCCTAAAGCCCCCACTTCTGAATGCTGTCACACTGGCAGAGCTCCTGCAGACAGTGACTTGGTTGAATTTTGGGGACTCAGTTTAGACCAGACCATCTAGTGATGGAGCTCTCTTAAATGTTGCTTGCTGATTTCTAACGCACTGAAGAAGGAAACTAGTAAAATACTCTGTGAGCAGTTAGAAAAGTACCTGCCATTTCATATGTGAGAATCTCAGCTGTTTAAAATATTTTTAAAATTCTTAATAAATTTAAATACATTTAAATAAAATTTAATAAAATTAAAATTCTTAATGGCCTTTATTGTTTACAATACAGGTGGTGGCATTGTGCAGGACTTAGTTGTGTGTTTTGCATGGTAAAATTCTCATTGTCCACCACAATGCCTGACATAAGAGATGCTCTGTGTTTTATTTATTTATTTATTTATTTATTTATTTTCTTGTTTCAGAACCTTTATTTGTTTATTCACTCATTTTTATGGCCGGCTCAGGCCCGCCCCAAGGGCAGGGCTGGCGCAGCATGTGGTGCTGGGGATTGAACCGCAGTCCCTGAAGCTGCCCAAGCTTTGCCAAGCAGGCGCTTTAGACCACTGAGCCATCCCGCCGGGCCCCTGTTCTGTGTTTTTTGAATAAATGATTATTTGGCCAGTACTAGTCTTTGCATGGCTATCTTCATTAGGAAGAAACACTTTTGTTTGTATAATACATCTCTTGAAGATGAGAATGAACTTATGTGGTAGCTTAGAAATTAGAGCAAAGAAGCAAAAAGAGAAAGAAAAAGTGATGATAGATTCTTCCACCAGAAAAGACAAATGCAATCAAACTTCGAATGCTACAACTTCATTTGTTTTCCTATTGGAGACATTCCACTGGGGGTTTTCCCTAATGACATGACTAGTTTCTGTTCTTATTGAATTAGTAAAGTATTTTTAGTTTCATTATTATGATGAGCTGCGTGTATAATGTCAGTGCTCGGGGCTGGGGAGATAGCTCCGAGGCACAAGTGCCTGCTGGGCAAGTGCAAGGTCGTGAGTTCGAACCCTGGTCCCACCAAAAAAAAAAAAGTTTAATGTCAGTGCTCATAGCTTAGTGTTTTAGTCTGCCATAGATTGATGCTTGTGTCATCTGGCCATTTTTGCCCTGTTCTTGTTAATAAGGTCTTAGTTATGTTTAAGGAATAGCAGCTTGTGGCCAGGAAAAAAAAAAACAAAAACAAAACCAAAAAACCCCTTTCAATTTTCCCAGGTAAGGAATGTTAAGTGCAGGACAGGAATCCCCTACTAGATAAAAAAATCTCCTAGAGAAAGATCTTTTGAGCTGAACACTTTCATATAACTTTATTTAAATTTTTATTATTATTATTAATTATTCATTTAATTTTTGTAGGATCGGGGATTGAACTTAGGACCTTGCACTTGCCAGGCAAATGCTTGGCAGGCAAGTGCTTATTCTATTGAGCTATATCCCCAGCCCCCCTTTTTACATTTTTTTCAATGTAACTTTAAATAAAGCTGTTAATGAAGTATAAGAGCATTTTTAGTTGATAACCAATTGCTACTATTATATAGCTCTACTAGATTTGCAAATTTACAAGATTTTACAAGTCTGTTGGGCCCCTTCCTTAGGAAATCAGTTTAAGCTTTTTTTCCTCTGTTGACTCAAAGAGCCTAGTTGTCCTTAAATCCTGCAAACATATTTGCCTTATAATTTGACAGCATTGGGTCAACACCCTTGCAGCGTCTGTAGTTAATAAAAAGAGAAACTGCTCAATAAAGGATCACATTTGAAAAAAATTGACAGGGCAGGAGAAAATCAGTGTTGGACCTGGATAAAGTATGTCCAGTGTACTGTAAAGTATGTACAGCTCTTCAACTTTGTGACTCTCAAAGTGGATACTTTGGATTTGGAAAGAGTATAGCTGACCTATACCTCTGTGAAATTAAGCCTTGGGTTTTAACAAGTTACTGTCAGTATGCAGTGTAATATTTATCATTTTAGCAGAATGTTAGGTGTGTTACTAGTCAAGTTTTAAAGATTACGTTATCCTAATTATTCAAGTAATTAAACTATTTCAAACCAAATATTTCTGAATAAGAATACCTTATGTTCAGTTAGTCCCTGTGCTTCAGTGCATTTCATTGAGTAGGTATTTGAGCATGTCACTGGGCCTAAATTTATAGAGACCATGAGAGCTCACACTTTTGAGGGCTATGTCCTCGTCATTGTGCACTGTGTATGGGTTAGTGCTGAAAGAATTCCACATGAAGAAATATTTATTTATCCCAATTTATAAATTTAGAAACTGAGGCATAAGGAAATTAAATCAGTTGCCCAAGACTACACAGGTATTGTCTAAACTAGGATATGATTTTGGAAAGCAGGTCAAATGTAAACATGTTAAAAATGTTTTAATTGACTCCAATATTGAATTTTGGTCTCTTTTTAACACTTTTCTAGTTGATTTGGAGCATATGCGAACAGTAAAACCTGAGAAGCACTTACGATTTTGCCAGGAAAATGGTTTTAGTAGCCACTTTGTCTCAGCCAAGACAGGGGATTCGGTAAGTAAACTAATGAATGCTGTATATTATAGCAATGTTTCTTTTTATTTACTAACACAACATGGAGTCTATAGTGTTGTAAAGAGAGAAGCTGCTCAATAAAGGACTACATTTGGAAGAAATGGACCAGGCAGGAGAAAATCAGTGCTGGACACGAGTTCTTCCCTGGAAGTATGCTTAACCTTTGGAGCAAATGAGTTCGTACTGAAGACGCAAGAAACATTAGGGCAGATACATTCATTCTAATTATATTACTTTTATAATTCATTTAACATAATTTAAGGAGTCTAAGAATGCAAGGGATTAAGAGCATATAAATCACCCAGAATCCTGGAATCCAGAGAGGACCACTGATAACCTGAGATGACTCCTTTGAATCTTCTCTACCTGATGCCCTGTCAATTTTTTTCAAATGTGATCCTTTATTGAGCAGTTTCTCTTTTTATTAACTACCTGTTCTCTACCTGTTCTCTACCAAGAACATTGAAGGGCGTCTTCTTGCCAACTGCTTATAGTGAGTGCTGACCTTGGGGCCCGCGCTGCTCTGCTCTGACAGTTATCTCTGTTTTATGAATGAGTCTTCAGGAGAGATTGTGTAACAGTGCCTGACTTGCACAGCCAATAATGATGAATATAGAGTTTGTAAATCTAGCTGATGACACTGTGGGACTCACTATCTTTACCACTATAAGTATTTGCAAAACACTATCAGGATAATGATACAAAAATGATTTATTACTTCCTTATTTATTTAGTATTTTCATTGGTGGAAAACTGTTCATGTTACTTAATATTATCACTAGATTTATTAAATTTTTAAATGTTTAAAATGTAGTTGATCATGTCCTTATTGTTGGACTGGAAGTTATTTTTAAATTGTTATTGAATGTTGCTTCTGAGTTGTTATATATTATATTAATATAAAATTTTGCCTACAGGTTTTGATATTTTATTTATTTCTCTTAAATAGATTCTTTGAGAAGGATTGAAATGTATTGCCAAATCACCATCTGTAAGGCTAAGTTATAGTTTCACCAGTATTACATGACTGCCACCCTGTTACTTTATTTTTTTTTTAATTTCAAGACAAGATTTTTCTAGTGCAGGCTGGCTTTGCACTAACTGCATGCCCAGGCAGTAGCTGAGACTCACAGTGGTCCTTCGAGGGCCAGCCTCCCGAGAGCCAGAGTTATGGCTAAGTGCCCCTGTGCCTGGCCACAGTCTCTGCTTGGACACTCAGTCTTGTATTTATTTTTAAGTGTCAAAGGGGTTGACCGAAACAAATCTTTATTATTTAAATTTGAATTTTTTGGATTATACATTTGGTTGAAAATTTAAAAGTTCTATTAGCTATTCATTTTCTGCTTGGTAACATTTTATAATTTTCTATTGATTGTTAAAATTTTCTGTGACAACCTTTTATAGTAGAGATAAGTCATTTGTTATAATTTTATAAATATATTTGCTTTTTTTTTTTGCTATTACTTGATAGTTAATTTTTTTCCTTTTGTTTTTTGATGCTGAGGAATGAATTTAGGCCCCTGCTCATGGCTGTTAACTGCTTTACTATTTTTTCAGCCAAAAGAAATTTGAAAAACTTCTGTGGCTTAAAATTTAATGTTTTCCTTTATAATGCATTTCACAGATTAAATGACTAAACTAAATATTAAATAATATAAAAGAAGCTTAAACTTTTTATTTAAATTTTTAAATTTTTAAAAATGTATTTTTAGTGCAGGTTCTACAGAGTGTCACTATACAGATCAGACTTGTAGTAATCCTTTCTGCCTTTTAGCCTCCCAAACTGTAGGGCTTACAGGTGCGTGCCACCATGCCCAGTTTCAGTCAGGGCTCGGCGCGTCCCAGGGGTGAGGCCGGCACTATAGGCCAGGGATCAAGCCCCTGGCCCCTGCATCTGCTTAGGCAGGGTCTTTAATCCTCTGAGCTCTCTGGCTGGCCTTTAAACATTTTTTAGGTTATTCTCATTTAATTTGGCCCCTTGGAGCTCCTTAAAAGTACACAATTAGTGCTTCTCAAGAAAGTCTTATATAGATTTAGGGCCTGTATGCTCACATCTTCCTAGGGGTCTTTTACATTTTGGGATTATTTTAATATCCAGTGTTTGAACCTACATGTAACTTAGTATTCTTTGTGTACTTGTGTTGAATTGCCATTTAAAAGTGATTATTTTCTGGATAGACACTACTATGAAATGATTTGTTCTTGGAGTGGTCTCCAGGTCCAGGATAATTCTCTTCATTACTTGCAGATGAAATTCCTGGCTTGCAGAGCTGTCTGATACCACGAGGCTCTGATTGTTAGTGATGTCAGCATTTTATCTGGCTTCCACCCCACCTGGGCCACCCATTCTTGTGCTTGTCATGACAAATTACTGCAGCCTGTGTTGCAGTGTCAGAATCCAAATCCTAGTGATCAGCTGTTCTGTGTTTGCTGCTCACACCACGAGTGTCCCAACCCTGTCGTTCTTCAGAAGCTAGCTAGACCGATGAGACACAGAATCTAACCCCTTTGTGAAATCCCTAACCTTTTTTGATGGCCTTAGTTTTCCATTCCTGATGAAAGCTCATGGCCAGTCAAAATGATTGGCATATGTATACGCTGGGTTCCTTTTTTCTCATTATTTTTTGTCAGACTGCCTTGCCCAAAGCTTAATTCTGCTTTGAATCAAGCTTCCCCTCTTCTGTAGCTGGACACATGGATGTGACTACAGGAAACAGAGGGGTGTACTAGAGGTGTCACAGGAAATGAACAGTCACTACCTCAGGCAGGCCCTTGATGCTCCTTGGTAACTGTGCCACCTGTCCTTGCTTGCGTCTTACCCACATGACTATTCCATAACGTCTCCCCTCTCTTCAGATGTTTAAAATATTCTTTTCTGTTTTCTTAGCTGATAACCTTGTTCCTTATTTAGTAAGAAATTTGAAAGAAAAAGACAGCTTCCACATAACCCTACAACACAGCTGTCCAGGCTCCGCTCTCCTTTCCCTGCCCCATTTGTTCCCGTCTTCTGTTTCCCTGTGTTTACCATGAGAACCCTGCCCCTACCTTGGGCAACTCCCTGTGGTACCCCACTCTCATTTGTCTTTGTGGAACTGGCATTAGCACGTCTCTCACACAGCATCTTTTTTTTTTTTTTTTTTGGCCTACTAGTTAATTCTGTCAGCATACAAAATGTTGTACCTTACCTTAAGAGCATGAGAATTCTTCATTCTGCGTCTTTCAGTATCCATTGCCTTGCTTTCCTCGCTTTCCAACACAATGCCTTGAAAGATGTACCTATAGCTCCTCTCCCTCAGGCGTCTTTTGAATGGTTCCAAGCAGTTATACTTCCCCCAAACTGCTATTAGCAAGGTAGTTACTAGTGACCTCTTACTTGACAAATCTAGTGATTACTTTTTAATCTTCATCCTATATAACTTTATAGCAGCGTATACAATAGTTGATCATTGTCTCTGTTTTGAAATATTTTCTTCACTCCTTAATCTCCGCCCTCTTTGTTTATTCTGTGTTAGACTCAATTCCTTGGTGTCGCTTTTTCTAAATGTAGACCCCTAGAACTTGATTGGCTTTCATGGCCTTGCCCAGACCTCACCCGGAACTCTGGGTGTATGTGTATAATTGGTCACTCGATGTTGCCACAGAGATATCCAACAGCTCAGCACACCCAGAACTGAGGTGTTCGCATCCTCTCCTCAGATCTCTCACAGTAAGGAGAGGAGCCTCTCTCCCACTTCAGTTAGTGGCAGGTCTCTTCTGCCGTTTTCTTGAGTCCAGAGCATTTTGGAGGCATCCTTGACTACTCTGTTGGTCTCAAATCCACATCTGTCCATCACTGACTCCTATTGGCCATCGCTTCAATGTTTGTCCAAAACGTGGTGACTCTTTCTTGCCATCTCCACTGCTGCTAATTTAGTTCAGCCTCCATAATCTTTGTATATTAGTCTCCTTGTTGATTTCTTTACTTACTGTTAGTCTTTAATAAATGCTTAATACAACATCTAGATTGGTCCTGTTATGACAAAAATTCCATTAGGACAGGCTCCCATTGCTTTCATTTTACTCAGTAAAATAGTTTACTCAGAGTGAACACCAAGGTCCTAGCGGTGGTCTATGAGATCCTGCATGTTTGGTTCCTTTTCCCCCCTTATCTTCATACTTTCTTTTTTCCTGTTGCATCACATCAGCTTTCCTATTGTTTCTTGAACATTGATATCAGTTAACTAAAATGTATGGTTTTGTGGGGGTAAAAATACATGACTCTTGTAGGGAGTATTAAACAATAGCATAAATGTTGCTGTATTCCCTTTTTATTAATGTATTTTTGCAACATGTAATAATTACAGTCATTGTGGGGAATTGGCACATACACATATCCTATTTTGATCTAAAGAAAAATTAAATTATTAAAGAGGAGCCGGGCTGAGGACATGGTAAGACATTGTGTAACATAGATAAGTAAATGTCAGCACTGGAACTTAGGAACTGTAGTGCACCTGGCATAGGCTAACTGATGATGTGAAAGGCAGTTTATAGAAAAGCATTGTTCTCTACTCTGAGTTGATAAAATACATTAAAGAGTGTCAAGTTGTTTTATTTAAGTTATGGAGAATTTGCGGAAATTGATCGGAGAGCCACTAAGATTATTGGTGTGTTGGAAATTAAGCTTTAAGATAGGTTGAAACTACATCCAAAGACAGCATTAAATTGGAAGTAAACAGCCAGGGTAGTTAGGTATAGATTTTTTTATTTCTTTAGGAATTATGGAATTTAGAATGCTCAGGAATGTTTTTATGTTATTCTGTTTCAGTTTTTTTGTGTGTTTAGTACAAGATATACAGGGTTTTGCTACACAGATCAGACTCAGGGATTCTCCTGTTGTTAGCCTCCCACACACTGGTATTACAGTAACCACTCCCAGTCTCATTTGCTGTCTCAGTGCACCCTGGGGGCAGGTCTGACAGGGAATGCCAGGGATCGAACCCCAGTCCCTGCGCCTGCCTAAATAGGCTCTTTAGTCTGCTGATCTGTCTGGCTGGCCGGCTCTCATGCTGTTTTTAAAGTGACAGCTGTAATTGTCATATTAGATCTTTAAACAATGTTTTTAATGATAAATGTAACTCAGTGAACTGCATGAATTTTCAAATTGTTTTTAATAATTTAAAATTATCTCATCTAATATATTGCTATGTTTTATAGAGGTATTTTTGGAATCACCTGTTACATTGTATTTTTTTATTTCTTGCTGTTTATCATTTTTTAGAAAGTTCAATTTATTTAAAGGTAACAAGCATGCCTGTTTTAAATCATTTAAATCTGTTTTTGTTATGTAGGTCTTCCTGTGTTTTCAGAAAGTTGCTGCTGAAATCCTTGGAATCAAGTTAAACAAAGCAGAAATAGAACAGTCACAGGTGATTACTTTGAGCTTTATAGTTTAAAAAATTAATGAATTTCTTACAATATGTAAACTTTTACTCATGGGTCTTTTTCACATTTATGCATTCCATGTACATCTGCCTAAAAACTCTTGGAAATATATTGTGTGTATAAATCATTGTTTATTGTGAAAGATAAAGAATACTAACTTTTAACGAAGTGTGATAATTTGCAACATAATTTTGTCCCCTATGTTGGCAAAAAAGGGAAAATGATAAAAACATTATTACTGATTACTTTGTGAGGTAACTTTCTGGCCACATTATCTTATATTTTTGCTTTAGTTCTTCTAGGGCTATCTATTCATGTTTAAAATACCCTCATCTGTAATGATATTAATTCTCTGTAACCTCGCAGTGTTTTTGATAATCTAATAGTATTATTAACTATTAAAGGTTTCTGTATTCTTTTACTATTATTAGATAGTTGTCTTAGACTGAGAACTCACCATGAATACTGCAGTTAAGAACTTAATGAGGTATTCTCATTTTAATTCATGTTTGATAGAATGAAAAATTAGGACGAGAGCCTGTAGTTTGAAGTTGAGCTCCGAGAAGCAAACAAACTAACCTTTTCCCTTAGTTTCTTCCCAAACCCCTATTGCATGTAGCTGAAATGATCTTTTCCTAGCTTTACATTTTTCTTTAATTCTTTCAGAGTTTGTTTTATGTCACATACTCTGATGGCCACTTTGGATATGTGCTTATGTGTGTCCAGGCAGTCAGAACCCATGCCAATTGAAAAGGATTCCACCAAAAGTGACTGTAGGACTTCAGATACGTGGAACTCCACAAGTTGGCTACTTTAATTACTGTTACTCAGATGCACATTTCCTTATTTTCTATGGCCAGACAGAAGGGTAGGGTATTGTGTGCTTTATAAATAGCTCCTACCATGAAACTGTTACTTGCTTTTGGCTTTAGAGCTTACAAGAAAGAAGTTGCCTTGAGTTTTGGGGTCACATAGACCCCTGTGACCTCAGCTCATACGATTTCTCTTAGCTTAACTCCAGTCCCTGTGTTTGCCTGAATAGATATTTTAGTCTGCTGAGCTATCTGGCTGGCCCTTTAAATTAGTTTTTAATTAAAATTTAAAAATCAGATAGAACTTTTGGTGCCATGTAGCTAAACCTTGTGTTTTATAGATTAAGATGCTGTTTAGCTCCTCCTTGTACATTGTGCTATACTTTTTACCATGCTGTATCTATGCTTCATATGGTAGTCTATGCTGATAAATTAATGGATGCTGTTATCAAGGCAGGACTTTTAAATAAGATATTTACAGTCACATGGAAAGGCAGAGATAATTTCAAATCTAAAAAAAGAGAGCGCGTATTATTTCTGTGATCCAGGTTTGTCTTTTGTGACCTTTTCATCCCAAGGGTTAGCAAATGGAAGTATGGCAGTGCAGTTTTCTTGTTAGCTTAGCAAAATGCTTAAACATTTGCAAGCAAAGCTGTCGTACTTAAACATATTTCATGAGTTTTTTTTTTTTTTAAATGTGGCCGCAACTACATTTATTTTATTTTTATTTTAAATTTTATTTTAAAGAGTAAAAATAGCAGAAACAAAGACAGAAAAATAGTAACAAACAAGAATATATATAGTAACGAATTTCAGAACAAGAACAAAAACTTAACAATGGTTGTATTATGTATTTTCATCATCAAATCTGTTTAGATTAATAGATATAGGTATGTAAGATTGTTCAAATAAATAAATATTAACACTTTAAATAAACCTTAATTTGTTTTTTAACTCTTCTAGATGTATTTTATATTTGAGTCACTCTTCTAATATAGGAGTTGAGGATGCAGAAAACTCAAGGTCCTAGATTTTTGATTCCTGGTACCCCCCAATTTAATTAATTAATTAATTACTCTTCTTTTGAGTTCTTATACTAAGGAGACTACACAATATTTGCATATGTAGGTCTGGTTTATTTCACTTATGAGTGTATGTTCAAGATACATCCACTTATATGTGAACTCTTCTAGTTTATCTTTTTTTTTTATAGCTGAGTAATATTCCATTGTATGAAAATACTACATCCCTTTCAGCCATTGTTCAGATGATGGGCATTTTGGTTGTTTCCAAGAGTTGGCTATTACAAATTGAGCTGCTATGAACATAGATGCACAGATATCGCTATGGTCAGATGTTATCAGTTCTTCTGGGAAAATTCCCAGTAGTGGGACAGCAGGATTGACTGGGATTTTGCGTTGTAGTTTTTTAAGGAGTCTCCACACTGCTTTCCATAATGGTTGCACCAGTCTGCATTCCCACCAGCAGTGGAGAAGGGTTCCTTTTTCTCCACAGCCTCTGCAACATTTGTTGTTGCTTGATTTCTTTATGGTAGCCAATCTTTCTGTGGTGAGATGATATCTAATACATGAAGAAATGCTCCACATCATTAGCCATTCGTGAAATGAAAATCAAAACAAAACAGTACATTTTGAATTTGAGCATTTAGAAGCGTGAAGGTGCAGGTGTGGAGGAGTGGGGGAGAGAGTAGCAAGGGGAGTCTCGGACAAGAAGAAGATGAACCCTAAAGAATGCCGGCGAGGCACATCTGCCTCCATCTCCTCACTCCTTTCCGCACCACCAAGGACAAGCTCCTTCCTTGTGTTCTCACAGCATAAGCCTTGTGGTGAGGCTCTTCGGCCTCGTTCACCTCCTTACAGGTCCAGGGCAGCCTGTGAGCAGATCCTGTGTCATGTACCCTGCATTGCCAGCTTGCAGCACCTGGCATACAAGCCCTCTTCAGGAACGTTGGTCAGAGGAAGTGGAATCAGTGTGTCTTAGTTACTTTTCACTTGTTGCTGGGACAAATACCCGACACTCAAAATGAAGGAAGGAAAAGTTTATTTAGCTCACAGTTCGTGGAGGTTTCAGTCCATATTTGGCTGGCCCAAGGCTGAGTGGAGCAGGGCGGAGAGCATCCAGTTCATGGCGGCAGAACAGCAGCAAAATGGTGGCAGAGGGAGCCAATCAATCAGGGCAGCAGAGCAGCAGCAACAGCTCGAGTCTGTCTCTCTGTCTCTCTTTATATTACATTGAGGCTCTCCGCCTTAGCTCCCCGCCCTAGGCTACACCCATAATCCCAGAAGTACTTCGACCCATAATGCCATCAGTACTAAAACCCATAATCCCAGGGATCATGGATCAAGTCTCAAACTCTAGAAGTCTCCGCCCAATGACTACATGAGGCTTTGGGGGGACAACTAGACATAAACCATAACACAGTGCTTTTCTGTACTGGGGCCAGTGTTGTCAAAAATAGTACTCAAAATTTATCTGGAAGTTTCCATTGGTCTGTCCATTCAGTAATGAAATAGAATTATAAAAAATAATATGTATTGGGCTTCTGTTCTTTTTCTTTCCTTTTGTATG
>PVJA010012393.1:0-52057 GCA_004027025.1 Myocastor coypus | reverse complement strand
AACCTTTGTTTATTCACTCATTTTTATGGCTGGCTCAGCCCACCCCGAGGGCAGGGCTGGTGCAGCATGTGGTGCCGGGGATCAAACCGCGGTCCCTGAAGCCACCCAAGCTTCCCCAAGCAGGCGCTTTAGACCACTGAGCCATCCCGCCGAGCCCCAATGTACTACTGTTGAGATCCTGTCCCCTCAATATATTGATGATACTTTTGCAAAACAATTGTCAATTGTCTAGTACTGATCTGTTACAAATGGCATGGAAAACCCTAATCCTTTTCATGTTACCCCATGGTTTAGTGGAAGTGTAGTATGTTGTCTCTCTGCTGTTTGACATTAAGGACAGGTCCATCATCAAGTTGTGGATCAACAATCTGCAATCCTCACCCTGATGTTTCAAGGAATTATTTTTTAGCATAAAAAATAATAAAAGTGGGGAAATGTTGCCTAATTAGTATCTCAAGAAATGGAGTTCAATGAACAAAGCCCAGGGACAGCTGTGGTCTATTATTGAAAATCCCAGAAAGATAGGATAGGAGAATCCCGGAAAGCTGGGACGCCAAGGGATAGACAGCAGCTTCACCTATGGGCTCTGTTTGTTGCTTTCTCCCTTGCATGGAATATTAATGATTAACACCTGTAAGAACCTAGTAATAAGGTAAAGGTGGAAGTCAATTGAGATAGTGGTTACATTTGTGACTATGCACATGGTCCTCCTTTACTAAAATGCTTATGCATGAGATCACATTCACCAGCTGAAATAAAGCTGAGTTGCTTTTGGGGTTCTTTGCTACTGAGGGACAAATCTCAAGTGAGTCTTCTGAGCTACCTTCATCAAGTCTTCTCCTCGTTTCTTTCAGCACCGACACATAACATACAACAGTACAGTCTACAACACACCGTCCCTTAGTTTGATCAGTCCCATCCTAGTATCCTGCAGTCTCTATTAAACCATTATCTGCCCTTCCTAAACCATAGGGAGGTGCCTGACCACCTGGGGCTTTCAACAGTCTAGCTACATGGGTCTCTTGCATCACGGACAGCATGATACCATCCAGACCAGACACCACGAGAAAGCAAGAGAATCATAGCTTAGAAAAGTGAAGTCTTAAAACTGAGCATTACACACATACAGAAAAGAACAGCAAATGATAAGACAAGTCATAAAAGGAGTAAAATGAAGATACAAAATCAGCAGCTTTCACACATAGAAATAAAGAATGACAGGAGATGAGGGGGGAGAGCTCCATTTCTAGCAGAATTCTTACAATGAAACAGGACTAAATTTAATAAGAGATGTGTCAGATCCAGAAGAAAATTTTAAATGTTCCTGAAAGACATTTAAAAAGACATACAAAAATGCAATAACATCTCTTATGCTTAAATAAGGTGACTAAACATTAATAAGTTCAACATAATCACAATAAAAATATAAGAAAGTCAACTTTAGAATCAGACAAGCCTATACCAAACTTCAGATTGAAAAATAGACATTCAAGAATTGCTTCAAAATGATAAAAAAAAAAAAAAAAAAAAAAAAAAAAAAAAAAAAAAAAAAAAAAAAAAAAAAAAAAAAAAAAAAAAAAAAAAAAAAAAAAAAAAAAAAAAAAAAAAAAAAAAAAAAAAAAAAAAAAAAAAAAAAAAAAAAAAAAAAAGAAGTTAGGAACAAATAACAAGGAAATACTATCCTTATCTGACACTGAAACATGCTCTAAAATCTTTACAATTACAATGGTATTATGCTATTGCCTGGACAATCAGTCCAGCACAACAGCATAAACACTCTGGAGTCAAACACTTAACAATGGAAAATTGGGCATATAACCAAAGCGGCATCTTCAGCAGCTCCAGCAGAGAAGCCCTCTAAGAAAGTGCTGGGACAATGGGGCAGCCATTTGCAAGAGGTGCTGACAATCACTGAAGTTAGTGACTTGAAGGCATTGTGTGATCAAACTGAGCCCACATGGACACCTGAGAAATCTCCAGCCTCTTGGTGTCACCCAGGTGCATGGTCCCTTTTGGCAAGAGACTTACATCATAACAGGTTCCAGGATTAAGCTGCCAGTGTTTGAGGGGTCATTATTCTCACTATCACAAGTCACACTTTATAATTCAGAATAAAAGACAGTAAGCCAAGTGATAAGCATGCTGGATCCTTCAAAGACAGCACTAGTGTCACTGTCTATCCCCAGCACATATGCAGCAGCCTGTGACCCTCTGAGCTGCCTGTCCCACATGCGCCGTACACCACCTCACCTGGCCCTGACTGCTCCCATACATCGTCAAAACTGGCTGAACACACACTGTGCATTTCTCCTCGTCACTAAGCAGACACTATTTTCCTGATCAGCAATGGGATGCTGGCTCATTTTTTTCTCATATTTACTACACTTCCTGAGTACAACTTCCCCCACTCTCATATCTACTTTAGTTTTGGATATCTCTTTTCCCAGAACACTGGCAAATAACTTTCAGGATGGAGCTGTAAATGACAACCTTAGTTTTCATTTATCTTTAAAACTATTGTATCTCATTTGCCGGGCGTGGTGGCTCACGCCTGTAATCCCAGCACTCGGGAGGCTGAGGCAGGAGGATGGGTGCAGGTTCGAGACCAGCCTGGGCTACAAAAGTGAGCTCAAGGCCAGCCTGAACTGCAGAGCGAGACCCTGTCTCAAAAAGGCAAAAAAAAAAAACTGTATATCCAGAAGCAAGGCTCAAATATATCATGTCTTACTAAATTACACTAAGTGTAAAAATAGCTCTAGATATTTAAATTCCAGATTCTGCTTCAGAGTAACATTGAATTCTGATGGTAACACTTTATTGTGGTTCTATTTAATAGTCACAATTTTTCATTGCTAACATTGGATACAAAATGCTGCTGCTAAAAAAAAAAAAAAAAAAAAAAAAGCATAACAACCGTTTTCTTTTAGTTTAAAGGAAAACCATTTACAATGCCTATCATAAAAATTTATAAGTGAAACACAATTCTATGAAGAAAAACGTGCCAAACAATTTGAGAAGCTACAGTTTCTACTCACATCTCTCTTGGAATGCTGAAATATCTTCAGGGGCAGCCGTAGGTCCTCCCTAGCTAAAGCTACTAGATACTCTCTCAGCAGCTTGCTGGCCGCGCCAGGAGAGTGCTTCTCACAGCGGTGCAGGAAAGGCACCATCCACTGGTAGGCACTTGTCACGTAGCTGTCCTCAGAACACTGAAAGTGTAATTAAGCAAAGCAACAGAATGGCATTAGGCTGTGCACTTTGTCATCTCAGACAACCCAACTATGATGACTCAGGAGAACTGATGGATGCTGAAGCATGAAGAAGCAGCTCTGCACAGAGATGCTGCCAGCTGTCACCCTGGAGAGTGGCGACCACAGCACCACAGCAGCCCTGGGCTCAGACAGGACCTGGGTCATGGTCCCCAACTACCTGAGCCTGGCTCTGGAAGATACACAGCACTGTCACTCCTCACACAAGGTCCCCAGAGCAGAGAGACCCACCCAGACAGGATGTGAGGCAAGAAAAAAGAGAGACTTTGGCCAACAGGAAGCATGGAAGAGATCAAGGCACAGGGAGAGAAAAAATAACTGAAAGAGACAGATGAGTAGAGACACAGAGTTGCCCTTCCTTTCCTTCTTCCCTGCTTTGCTTTGCCCTTTGCCATCACCTTTATGATCCCCAAAACTGCACAATCACCTCTCAGTCACCCACAGATATGCCTGACCTCTACAGAGGAGCCGTGTCCACAGGCAACACAAGCCCACTGCATGGGTTCCAGGATGAAAGTGGATGAGAGCAAAAATCAGGTTGGGGCCCAACCAGGCCAGGAAGCTGTGGAGAAGGTGAGACAGTGAGGAGAGGATTGCGGAGGGCAGAGCATGGACAAAAGGCAGGAGCGCAACCAGGAGAGACAACTGGCCGAAGGGCATGAAAGTGGCCAGCTTGCTCTGGTGTCCTTCACACTTTCTCCATAATTTGGGGAGAAAAGTAAAAAACCATCCCTTATTTAAGTTCTTGGGCTTGTAGGACATTTCACTTCTGGTTGGGGACATGTATTAATTAGAGGACAGAGACACTTAAAAACAAAGTATAAACCCACACTGCTCATGAGCAATCTCAGCTTCTCGATGTCTTCCATCCTCTGGAGTTCTTTCAAGGTCAGGGCTACATCACAGCCTGCTTCATACACCAGTGTCTCTAAAGTAACCAGGTTGTCACACAGGAGCAGCAGCCCAGGGATCTGCCGCTCCATCCCAAGGCGAACCAGTGACAGTGCACAGTCCACCTGCAATTGAAGAGACAAGGAGTGCCTGGCCCAGTCTATTTCTTACACTCTGAAGACAAAGCTTCCAGGGCAGAGCCACCTCTTAACCCCCTTACACATGTCTTTACTACTACAAAACAGAGTTCTTTGTCAGATATATCAAACACATCAAACATACATCAAATGCTATGAAAACATATAATTTTGAGAGGAAAAACAAGGACAGAGGAGATCAGTAATTTTGAAGATAGAAATGGGAAGAAATACTGACCATACTGATACTAAGGGGAAGTCATCCCCATTTACTTTTGCTATAAGCCTAAAACATCTCTAAAAATACACAAATACAAGGACATAGAGAATACAATTTTTTGCCGGGCGTGGTGGCTCACGCCTGTAATCCCAACACTCGGGAGGCTGAGGCAGGAGGATCGGTGCAAGTTCGAGACCAGCCTGGGCTACAAAAGTGAGCTCAAGGCTAGCCTGAACTGCATAGTGAGACCGTCTCCAAAAGACCAAAAAAAAAAAAAAAGAGAATACAATTTTTAATGAGTTTATTTTGCATTCTAGAGAGTGGTTCTTTTTGTTTTGTTATCATAACTTTTTTAAGTGAATAGTGGTTCACATTTGGGTAACTGGATGCATCTGTGAAGTTTCTGGGCAGTACATGACACTAACTCAGATGACACCACGACGGCCCACATATCCCTATAAATGCTGTGCCTCACCACTCCCACTGGAGCTCCCTTGGTCAGTTGCTACAGGTAAGTTTCTCTCCATTATTAGCAAATTGCTGACACCTTGACTAAAATAACCGAGGACATGCCCTAGGACTTCTTTGTCAATGGCAAAGGCTGGGTCAGCAGGAGGCACTGTGAAAAGACCAGGCAGGCACCTGTGCTGGAGTGGACACAGGACCAGTGAGCAGCATCAGCTCACAGGGCTGCATCACCAAGGACACAGGCATTGCTGTGGCCCACCTGGCTTGCTTTCTGCTCGCCCCTCAGACCTCACAAATCCTCACTGTCACCAACAGAGTCCAGATCAACTTAATTTAACCATCCCACAAATTTCTTTTTGGTGTGATTGAATTTGCACTAAATTTTCCTTTAAGGTAACTAATATATAAAGCAGAAAAAGATTTTACTTAGTTTTATTAATCACTTTTAACCATGCCTTAGTTGTTCACAACTCTGTCAGCAATTTGTGGCATTTCATGTAACAACACACTTGAATCCATGTGTGATTTCACACTCTCTTTAAAGTGATGGCATGAGACTTTACGACCTCATGTGGCCCAGCCAAGCATGGACATACTGTGGTTTATTTATCCTGTATATTGAATTATGTTATCCCATTAATTTTTTGGAAATTAGATCTGAAGATAAAATACAATATCAGCTGGGTATGGTGGCTCACGCCTGTAATCCCAGAACTCAGGAGGCTGAGGCAGGAGGACTGGTGTGAGTTCAAGACCAGCCTGAGCTACAAAAGTGAACTCAAGGCCAGCCTCAACTGCATAGCGAAACCCTGTCTCAAAAAGACAAAAAAATAAAAAATAAAAAATAAAATAAAATATAATATCTATGATTCTTACATTATGATAAAGAAAGCATTACAGGGCCAGCCAGATAGCTCAGCAGATTAAAGTGCCTGCTTAGGGAGCCACAGGACCAAGGTACCATCCCAAGTGTGAGGTACTGGCCCCCGTCCCCAGGATGTACTGAGACAGCAACTGAGACTGGGTGTGGTAGCCCTGGTGGTATGCCCCTGTAATCCTAGCACTTGGGAGGCTGAAAACAGGAGGGTCACTGCAAGTCCAATTTATGTAACAAGACCTTGTAAATCCTTTATTAAACACATTTTTAAAAAAGAAAAGCATCATAAAATATTTGCTATAACGGGTCTTTTATACACTACAGTGAAAACCACTCTCTCATGATATGTACACTTTGCTCTAGGTCCCAGGTCTGTGTACCGATCACACAGGCTGTGTAGCTTGTCACACAGGCTCTGCATGGCAATGAGGATCTTGCCTAGCTCTGTCCAGGGTCCCTTGTGCAGGGTTGCTCACCATGTTTCTGATGACCTTGGTTTATCTAAAATATAGAGAAATCAACCTGATTTTCTCCAAAGATTCTTTTCATTATGATACCTTAAGATCCTAGATACTTTCCAGTTCAATATGGTCCTTACCCATCTGCAAAATTTTGGGACACCAAAGAGAAATGTTCTTGGCTACCACTTAAAAAGTTTGTTCTAAAAAGGAAGTCGCCAGCTGGCCAGACCTCAGAGGGCCTTCAGCAGTGCTCTGCTCTGCCACGAGCATCTGCTCTGCAAGAGGTCAACCTCAGCCTACATTTACAAAACCTTCGATCAGCACATCCAGTGCTCTCGGAGGTGGATGTCCTTTGTCCTCAGCAGCTCTGGAACTGGACCCAACCTCACGAGAAAACCAAGGTAACAAAGAATGCATCATCAACCCAAGGCTCCCGGGTCCATTAGTGTAAGAGTGAAGATCCAAGAACCCAGCCGCCTTGGGCCCAGCACACCCTGTCGCTCCAACTTGAACATTGTTATTATGGATCTGAGCAAAGGACGGGACTGCCAGACAACAGGCACAGTCTCAGAAAACAGCAGAAAAAGGCTCATGAAGAGCAAACCACAGGCAACTGAGCTGCCACAAACCTCATGGGGCTAGTCAGGCATTTCTCTGTAGGAACAGTCTTTTAAATGAATGTGTCATTATTAAGCATATCAAAACTATGCAGAAAATCAGACATTACATTATACATGTAAAAAAGAAGATTCAAGACAACTTTTCTTGCATATATTTGCACTGTAAGATTCAAAGCAACATAAAAAGTCTGAGGCAAAGGATAAATGAATGAAAGTAAGAAGAAATGTTAATGTCATCCCTTAAAATAGTACCCGTGACTTACTAACAGCACAGCCCACATCCAGGGCCCCACACAGCACCCTGAGAGGAGGCATCGGGAGGCCTCACCTGGCCAGCATGCTGCTCGATCTCCTCAGCCCTGCTCTGGTACCAGTGCATCGCCTCTTCCACTCCCAGCTGCGTGGTCCGGAACTGCAGCAACTCAGGCTGTGCGGCATATAGGAACTCACTTTCATCCTGCAGGCTTGGCTCAACAACCATTCTGTGACAGAGTGAACAAAAACTGGCTCAAATGCTACAAAACATATATAATTTTGAGAGGAAAAACAAGGACAGAGGAGACTACAGGCCACACATCACTGTCACTGGGTACCCACCTTAGCCTCCCAGAAGACGATGCTGGGCTGGACCCTACTAACCTGCACTCCCGCTCCTCACACCAATCTTTAGCTCGGTGTTTACGCTCAGGCCAAGGAACGATCACCAAGGAGTCACCATGACAACTTGAATGTAAAAGAGAATAAACAAACATTTAAAACTCACATTTCCTAGCTTCACAAGAAATACAGATGCCACAGAAAATGTCTCACAGCCCTAAGCCCCAAGGCTCCTGCTTACGGCACTGACAGTTCATAGTGGTGTGGTGCACGACAGCTTACAGTGACAGTGTGCACCTGGGACATACTGTACTGCTGACCACCAATAATAAAAGGCTCAAAGAACAAAAGAAACTTTAAAAAACTGAGACTGGGCGTGGTAGCCCTGGTGGCATGCCCCTGTAATCCTAGAACTTGGGAGGCTGAAAACAGGAGGGTCACTGCAAGTCCAATTTATGTAGCAAGACGCTATAGATCCTTTATTAAACACATTTTAAAAAATGAGAAAGCATCATAAAATATTTGCTATAACGGGTCCTTTATACACTACAGTGACAGTGTGCACCTGGGACATACTGTCCTGCTGACCACCAATAATAAAAGGCTCAAAGAAAAAAATCTGGCAGAGAACTTAAAAACTGGTAAGATTTACACCCACTTCACACACTTTTAAAATATTTTCCAACAGCCTGTGCTGCATGATCCCAACACCAAAATGAAGGGGCCCTGGCCCAAACCTCACGGTCCAGGGCAGGGCCATCCAATGTGCTTCCACTGGTCACAGAAATGTGTGTCTGTACTGTACCACACAGTCACCTCTCAGTCTATGTACATATCAACACCAAAGAGAACACAGTGCTGATTAAAAAAAAAAAAAAAAGGCTGTCATTCCAGTTCATTTCAATTAATTTAAGTTTAAACAGCCAGATGTGGTCAGCACTATCATATGGGATAGCACAGTCCCAGAAGGCAGGGTAATAACTGTGAAGGCAAAAAAGGATCATGAAAAGATGACCAAAAAATCTGAAAGGGTAAAGATGAGCCCTGATAGAATGGAATTGGGAATGAATTGAAAGGACAGGGAAGGAAAAGCCAGTAAGTAATATGGCACAGCAAGGAAACACATCTTTTCATGAGCTCTTCTATCTCCAGCACGTGACTTTCTACCTCAAAGGGCCCGTTAGCTCAAACAGCCAGGAATCCATGAAGATAACTGAATTGTTCTGAACTAAGAACAAAGACAATACATTTCAAACTTCCACTGCCTTGCTCTTACAGCTCAATAAAACATTTTCTCCCATTTTCCTGAAATTTACCATACCCCAAGACAAATGACTACACTTTCTCTTATTATCAGGGCCACCAGGAGAGGGGCTAAGGGAGAGCAGAAACTGCATGGAGGAGCTGATGTTGTGACCCTACACAGCACAGGGCTCTAAACTTTGGACTAAACTTTCTGTTGAGGCCAGAACAGGTAGGGTGTGCTGGGCAGTGGTAGGGACAGCAGCCATGGCCTGGGACATGTCCTTGGTGACAACAACCAAGTCTCCTACTTGTGAACCCAAGAAGCTGTTTCTTCTGGATCCCTCAGAGGTATTGTTGAAATGATTAGTAATACAGTATGAGCTCTACAGCCAGATATACTTAGTTGGAAATTAGAGTCTACAAAGATGTAAAGTTTAATTATTTTCACTGAACAGAAAAGGTTAAAAAAAATCTTTTTTTTTTTTTTTTTTTTTTTTTTTTTAGGCAGGGTCTCGATATGAAGTTCAGGCTGGCCTTGAGCTCACTTTTGTAGTCCAGGCTAGTCTCGAACTCGCACCAATCCTCCTGCCTCAGCCTCCCAAGTGCTGGGATTACAGGCGTGAGCCACCACGCCCGGCTAAAAAAAAAATCTTTATTTACAAAAACACATTAAAAGCAAGTTCTGCTCAAAGGTCTCTTCTGAAAGATTGAGAATAACGTTTTGTTGCAATTTTAAGACACAACATAATTGGTTCACTCCTGCATATGCTCCCAGTAGTATTGCTGCCATTATGAGATCAGTAAAGATTACAACAACAACTCTCTGTTTGCTCACTAGGAACCAAACACACACACGATGCTTCCCCTTGGTTCTGCCAACCTACTGCAGTAGCAACATTACCTTGCTCGGAATGCTATGAGAACTAGCACCAGTGCAGCTGTCCTCCCGATAATGAACAAAAGCTGGACCCCTAACCTGAAGCCACTGGTTAGAATCCCACCAGGTGAGGGAGCTCACAACTCAGCCAGCAGGAGCTCTGCCTAGAGGTGGACAGAGGTGACCGTGCAGGCTGCCCTTGTCCTAGCGCACCCCTACCTCATGCACAAGGGTCACCCTGGACCTAGGCCCAAGAGCAAGAGGGCACACTGAGCCACCCCAACAGCACAGCCAGCCCAAGAGCACACACATACCCCTATGCACACATCTAAAGGGTTCACCTAAACTAAATCTGTGCGAAGCTACAGTTTTAATCAAAACAGTGAAATATATTGCTCCTCATACAGCCCGCTCAGACCTGTGCACAGCAGCTTTCCCCTGGGGTTCACAAACTCTCAGCAACCCAGTTCCTAAAAAAGCCCCCAATGCACTGCTCCCTGCCAGTCATCTTGGAAGGTGGGGACAGTTTCCAAACCCAAGACATTTATGTATGTATGTATGTATGTATGTATGCATGCATGTATGTATGTATTTGGTACAGAGATCATTCGCAGTGATCCTCCTGCCTCAGCCTCCCCAGCACTTGGATTACAGGCAGGCAGCACCATGCAGGGTCTCAGCGGCTGGCTTACTGTGCCTGGAGGGCAGGGCCAGCACAGCATGTGGTGTCCAAATGCAAAATGTAAGCCCACTCATATTGTTCTCTGTTCCTAGCAACTCAGAAGCCAGACAAATGAGAAAGGAGCATTTATTAGCTAACTAACCAACCTTTTCATTTTCAAGGAAAAAGAACCACCTAAGAATCAAAACAGTGAATGTAGTGCCCTCATCTTCCCATAGCTACCTCCCTTTCCAGCCTATGGTATAAGTGACACTGCACTACAATAACCAAACTATGTAGGACAACAATAATCAATAGAAAGTGATTTTTTAAATTTCACAGAAGAAACATTATCTACAAACAGAACTAAGCTATCAAGAAACATAAGTAAAAAGAAATTTATACCTGTTTACTGGACACCCTCCACAAGAATTCTTTTGTTTTGTTTTTTTGGGTTTTTTTGTTTTGTTTTGTTTGGTTTGGTTTGGTTTGGTTTTTTTGTTTGTTTTTTGTTTGTTTGTTTGTTTGGGTTTTTTTTTTTTTTGTCTTTTTGAGACAGGGTCTCGCTATGCAGCTCAGGCTGGCCTTGAGCTCACTTTCGTAGCCCAGGCTGGTCTTGAACTCGCACTGATCCTCCTGCCTCAGCCTCCCAAGTGCTGGGATTACAGGTGTGCGCCACCACACCCGGCTTCACAAGAATTCTTTTGAACTAACAAATTAACCCAGAACATTATTTGCATCTTGAGAATGAAACAGTACTGCCCAGGAGATGAACAATTTCAGAGTGAAGACTTATTAAAATTGCTCTTTCCTGCCTAATCTTCTCTACATAAAAGCATACTCAACAGCCTAAGTCCAGATCAAAACTCTTTGCCCTCAAGAACCTGAGCTCCACCTTCACAATAGAAATGTCTTCTCATCTCATGGTGGTTGCTTCTACCCAAGCCAACTTGATACTCTCCACTAGATTAGACAACTGTCTAGAAAAAAGGAATGCATCCCTGTAAACTACTTTTCAATGAAATAAAATATTACAAAGCTATTTAGAAACATTTTAATTTTTAAGCCACTCTCATGTGTACTCTTGATATAAATTTGACTCAAGGAAAGATTACAATTCAAACATCAACATCTGCTCTTCAAGAAACACTAGCTAGGACTCTTACAGAGTACAATATCCTAGACTGTCCATAAAACTATGGAAGAAGGCCAAATTCATTCATTCAAGAACTGTCCTCTGTTGCTTTTCAAAGAAAAATGAGCACAGTAACTAATATTCTGACCAGAAAGTCAGATTTGGCTTCAATAAAAAAGATTATCAAAATCTTCCCTTTAAAAAATGACAAGTTATGGGGCTGGGGAGATAGCTCCGAGGCACAAGTGCCTGCTGGGCAAGTGCAAGGTCGTGAGTTCGAACCCTGGTCCCACAAAAAAAAAAAAAAAAAATGACAAGTTAATCCAAGTCATTTACACACCACCAATCTGAAACTAGAAGCATAGCAACCTGTGGGCTCTGTCCTATCTTACAACTATGAAAGAGCCAGGTATGTAGCTCAGTGGTGCAAGTGCCTACCTGCCAACTCTGAAGAATTAGGACAATACCTGATCTTTCTAAAGAGAAATTATCTGAGATTGATTCCAGTTATAAGGTACATCAATTGCCCTAATCAACTGTACTGTACACTTAAGTTTTGCTTTTCTGACATGAATTTTCTATTGTTCTAATAACAGTAAAAGTGTTGATATCTAGCACTTAGATTCAACAATTATAAAACAAAGGATGAAAAAGCATGGTTTCCCTCAGTTTAGAAATAGCCTTTGTAGCATGAACAGAACCAGGCAGGAGAAACTGGTTTTAATGTACCAGGAGACCTGCAATTCCTCAACATGGAGACTGGGGTCATTCCCAAACCCAAGTGCAGGGGCTGCCCAAAGGTCAGGCAAGCCACACTGAGGCACAGAGAAAGTGGGCGAGGGAAGGCAAGACCGCCTACCTGCTCGGCTCTCGGCAGTGTGCCAAGAGGATAAAGAAAAAGCCGAAAAGGTTCAGAAGTCTGTCCAGCCTGTGTTCATTCTGCAGAGCCAGCCTTGCCTGTGCCCAGGTGAGGGCGGGAACTACCATGGCCTCATGAGAGGACTTAATAGACTATGGGCAGTGTATGTAAGTAACAAATCTTCTTTTAAAAAGTGTCTTTTGAAGCCGGTCATGGTGGCACATGCCTATAATCCCAGCACTCTGGAGGCTTCGGCAGGAGGATCTTTGCAAGTTCAAGACCAATCTGGGCTACAAAGGGAGCTCAAAGCCAGCCTGAACTTCACTGTGAGACCCTGTCTCCAATTTAAAAATAAAGCTTTTTTTGGAACTTATTTACTCTTTCACGTTCTTATGTTAGGGAGACAACATGATGTTTACACATGTAGGTCTGATTTATTTCACTTATGAATATGCTCTCTAGTTGCATCATTTACCTATAAAAGCCTCGAATTTATCATTTTTATAGCTGAGTAATACTCCACTGCACAAAAATACTTTTTTATCCATTCCTCAGTTGATGGGTCTTTGGGTTTTTTCCCAAGATTTAACTATGACATATTGTACTACTATAAACACACATGTACACATAGCTATGGTATGAGGTTTCCAGTTACAAAAGGTACAACAGATACTGTGAAAAGGAAAGAAACTATTCAAAGAGAAGGAACAACTAGGATGAAGGAAAGGAAAAAAGAAAGAAGGGGGGAATATACATATACATATTTTATATAGTATAAAATATATAGTAAGTGTATATATATATATGTATATAATGTGTATATGCATGCACAGGATAGCTTAGATAATTGTAGTGCTATTTTTGCTGATCTATTGAAAGGAGCAGTTAAAGTTTAAATTTTTTTTTCTTATTTTTAAGTTTTTTGACCAATTTTGCATGCTTATATCTGGCAATATGAACAATTAATCTGAAAAAGATAATATGCAATATAACAACCATTGTTGAATTCCTATCATTTTGTTTAGAGAAATTCTGTATTATTTCTAATTTGATTTTTACTATTTTTCATTCTTTTTAAAAAATAAAAAGCATCTTTCTCATAACCCAGGCAGCCCAACTGGCAGGCCTAAGTCCCTTTCTCAGCGCTGTGTCCTGGGAGCTACAGGTAGGCCTTGCCCTCAGTCAGGTGGGATATATCCCTGTGACCTCTAGCTGAAGGGCAGCTGTATTAGCAAGGTGCAGCACAAGGTCACAGGAGAACTGTTCCCCTCAGCCAGTGGCTGCACAGGACTTGTAAATGAATATCAAGTATACAGAGAACAAGTCTAAAGAGGAACTACTTCTGAAAGTATCCTGCATTCTGAAATCAGCAAGGGGCCAGTTCTGGACAGCATAAAAGGTGGTGGTCTGGCTGCTGGTGCTTGCCCCATGCTGGCAGGGCACTGTCCCCTTGGGACTTCCTTAGTCTCTCTGAATGCACAGAGGGCCTAATTCACCTATCAGTGCATACCCTCAGAACCCCACTGCACATCCCACACTACAGCCCAGGCTCCAGAGAGTGGCTCTGTCCACAGTCATTCTGGGTGGGACTAAAGGTAGGAATCCAAGATAGGAACAAGGGGGCCAGCAAGATGGGTCAGCAGTCTAAAGCACCTGCTTAGGCAACCTTAGGCAATGGCAGGGACCACAGTTCAATGGCTGGCACCACATGCTATGCCAGCCTCACCCCCAGGGTAGCCAACCATAATATAAAATAACAATAATAATAAAATTAAATTTAAAAAATAATAAGAAAAATAAAAGATGGGAACAAGGAAGAGCCAGGCAGAAATGAAATGGCTTACTGTACTAACCAGAAAAGGGCACTATGCTCAAAAGATCAGCAAAATCATAAGAACATAAGAACAAGAATAACTACTGGGAGGCCTCACAGAAGATGCTGTTGTGCCTAAAGCATTAATTCTGTCTTTGTTTTTCAACAGCCTAAATTATAAGAGGATAGACACATTACCACTAAATCCTATTGCTCTTACTCCAAAAATAAAGGGGAAAACCTCAATGGATTTAAAGATGAATGCAGCTTAAAGACTCATATGAAATCAGAGACTTAAAAGTTTTGCTAATGTCAAATCCCAAAACAATGATTTAATAGATGCATCTTCTAATATACTCTGCTGTGAGATGGTATAACGGCATTTTAACAACTCCCCAAGGAAGGCACATCTAGGAACCACAGGGCATCTGAAGACAGCACAGCATCAGACACTGGGAAACTATTTTGAAACCAATTCTAAAATTTCAGGTTAAAGTCCAATGTTCAAGCAATCACCAGAAAACAACAATGAATACATTCTAATCGAAGGAGAAAATACCTTTGAAAAACACTTTGACAGGCAGTAGTCCTTTTCTGTAGACTAGCAATTTAGTTGTCAGAGTCATCTTTATTGAAATTAGATCTATTTTATAAGAAGGCAAAGAACAAGACAATTTTATTTTGAAACATTCTTAGAAAATATGTTTACATACCACACAATCTAAAATCATGTGAAAATGAAAAAATTATCTCATAATTTTTATTTTTATCAAAAAAGGTTGTTCTTATTACTAAAAATAATGCAAAATAAGAAAATGTATATTTAGAGAATATGGACTTACAACACTAAATAAACGTAAGATCTATGCTGGCTTCACATATATACCCTAGCACATTCTAAACCTCTGTAAATCCAGGTTTCTAGAAGAGCAGGGATAACAGAAAATTATTTTGAAGTCAGACAAAAATATAAGCTATATACATGTCAATCACTCTGTGTATATTGTTCATAATCAGCACATACGCCTAAAAATATGAGGTGGAGGAAGCAAGCTGAGAGTGAGGGAGCCAGAAGACCCAGCATCTAAGCACATGAGTCTCAGGACCAGACCTGGTACAGCTCACACAACTGTCATGAGCCCCTACCAGCTTTACCATCTCATAGAGACCAACATACCTGCCACTAAACACGAGTAAGAGAGGAACTAACTGCCAACTCACTTTAACGAAGAGCAAACTGGGAATGCAGACTGGTGCAACCACTATGGAAGTCAGTGAGGAGACTCCTTAAAAATACTAGGACTAGAAATCCCATTCAATCCAGCTATCCTCCTTCTGGGAATTTTCCCAAAAGAACTGAAAGCATCATACCATAGTGATATATGTGTGCCTATGTTTATAGAAGCACAATTTGTAATAGCCAAATCTTGGAAATAACCAAAATGCCCATCACCTGAAGAATGGATGAAAAAGATGTGGTATTTTTATGCAACAAAGTATTACTCAGCTATCAAGAAAAATAAACTTGAAGCCCTCATACATAAGTGGATACAACTTGAAAATATACTCATAAGTTAAATAAACCGGATCTACATATGTAAATATCTTATAATCTCCCTTGTGTGAACTCAAAAGAAGAAATACAAATTGAAAGGTATAACACAGCTTAATGGAAAGCAAGAAATTAAGGATTAAAGAACAAAGACAGAGCAAGAACATGGCAGGGACAAAACCATACATTTATATAAACAAGATGGTTAAGGCAAAAGGTCCTAAGAATCTCCATCAGGTTTTTGAACCTAACACTTAGTTGGCAGAATTCTCACACTATCTATCTATCTATCTATCTATCTATCTATCTATCTATATATGCTGATATCTGTGAACTAAGCTACTACACTGAGAATAGCAATGTTTAATATTAAAACCATGCTTGGAATACCTATCATCCTGGTCTTCTAAATGTGTACTGCTTCTAATGTCACATCAACTACTGCTACATTCTCTCTCAAGTAAATGTTTATATATTCAAAAAGGAAATTTAAGAAAAAAAAAGAAAACAAGAGACAAGAAAAAAAAAATCGTAGGATTATCCTGTTATAAAGTTGTAGGGCCTGGCAGGATGGCTCAGTGGTCTAAAGCACCTGCTTGGGAAAGCTTGGGCAGCTTCAGGGACCGCGGTTCTATCCCCTGCACCACATGCTGCGCGAGCCCTTCCCTCAGGGCGGGCTGAGCCAGCCATAAAAATGAGTGAATAAACAAACAAAGGTTCTGAAACAAGAAAATAAATAAATAAATAAAAATAAAAAAGCCTTTTTTTTTTTAAATTCTTGTTTCAGAACCCCCGTTTGTTTTTATTCACTCATTTTCATGGCCAGCTCAGCCCACCCCGAGGGCAGGGCCGGCGCTGCATGTGGTGCCGGGGATCGAACCGCGGTCCCTAAAGCCGCCCAAGCTTCCCCAAGCAGGCGCTCCAGACCACTGACCCATCCCGCCAGGCCCCCAATCCTTTAAAAAATAAAAAATAAAGTTGTATATGGCTTGATTTCTAAATTTCTGTGCAAAAATATGTTTTTTCACATGTTTAGAATATCAATGATTGTTGAAAAATACCCAATCCATGTTATGTCTGAGGCAGTTGATATTCAGACAGATAGTGATGCTAAGCTCAACTGCCTCTGTTACAGGCATTTCTTCTGGATGGTTAACAACTAAAGTTTACAGACCAAAAATTAAAGAAAAAGAAGGGCTATAAGGATAGCCAATATTTTGGCCTTAGTCCTTCCAGGTCAGTGAGAACTTAGGACATAAGAGAACCTGTACTGTAACATCCTATAGTTCAGTGGTATCCTAAATCTTCTGTTCAAGGAGATTATGAGGCCACAGAGGAAAGTGATCAATGTATAGTGTGCCTAAGGAGAATCACCTAGAGAGAAAAGATTCTCTCAGGATTCATAGAATGCAAATTGGTCAAGCATTGGCCAGGGCTCATCCAGATGGCTGACACTGCTGACAAAAAATCTACAAGCTACTATACACAGCTTCAGGGTAAATCCTAAGATATGACTGGCCTTGTCAGATGCAAAAGTTACAGGTTTTGTTATATAGGTCTTGCTTTAACTTGGTCTTAACCAATCAGCAGAAAAGTATAACCAAGAGGGGCTGGGGAGATAGCCCAGTAAAATAAGTGCTTGCCTGGCAAACACAAGGACCTGAGTTCACTCCCCAATTCAGCAAAAAAAAAAAAAAGTAAAACCAAGAGGTATAAAAAGTAATGTCATATTAATATGTTAAGCTGTAAAAGGCTCAAGTTAACAACTTCTGACAATGCCAGTTCTGCTGATAACCCACTACTATTATAGTCTATTGGACTATATTGGATTATTTTGCTGAATACAAGTACCTACAATATTTGAACTGGCATCAAATATGAAAAGGTCCTTTAAAGATTTCTCCAAAAACACCTTCTCTAAAAGCAATAGAATACCCATCTTTGAAAAAAAAAAAAAGGCAGATATAAATGAAGGACCATTCTATAGTGAAATGTGTGTGTGTGTGTGTGTGTGTGTGTGTGTGTGTGTGTGTGTATGACAGGATACATATATAGCTACTTTCTCTAAGTTCAATGAGAATTTGTACTAATAGTGTTTAGAAAAGATACCATGTCTGCATCTTGTACTTTGAATAACTACTATGAAGACAACAATATGCAATGTATTAATTATTGTAACTGTCCTACTAGCCTGTTTTGAAACTCTCACTGCTATTTCTCATTAAAATTAATTTAAAAATAATAATAAAATAAAAATAAAGAAAACTAAATTCACTTAAGAAAAATAAAAAGGAGAGCAGACTCAAGAGTCAGAAAAGACAAATCACACAATTAATAGTGGGGCTGCATTCAGCAGGGGCACACTTGCTGTAACAGGTCTCACAGATGGATGCTGTCACTCTTACCTTCGACTTCACAAACTAACCTACTCATAGTATGCTCCACATGCCTCTTTTCTTTCAAGGACCCTTTGGCCTGGAATGAACAGGGTCCCCATCTCTCAGCCACGCAAACAGCAAATGCATTTACCTTGCTGATGTGCCAGCCTCCAGAAAATCGGAAGGGGAAACACTGGGCCATAACATCCACATGGATTGTCATGCGCTGCAACCCAATCATCAAGCACTCTTTTTTTTGTCTTTTTTTTTTTTTTTTTTTTTTGTCTCTTTGTCTTTTTGAGACAGGCTCTTATTATGTAGTTCAGACTGGCCTTGAGCTCACTTTTGTAGCTCAGGCTGGTAGAGAACTCGCACTCATCCTCCTGCCTCAGCCTCCCAAGTGCTGGGATTATAGGTATGTGCCAGCACACCCAGCTTCATCAAGTACTCTTGAAAAGAAACACTCGCCTTATAGCAGTACTCTGGAATTTCAATTAGAAGAGAAGGTTGTTGAGCACTGCAGGATGCAGACACTCCACGATCCCTATGCCATCAGAGCTAGGGTGCAATTTCTAAGAGAGACAACCAGCTCCCGCAGACATCATACAACTGCTGCCGACCAGAAAACAGTATATGTTAAACATATATGAGGAAAGTCAGAAGGCTTTAAAAGAAAATAGTTGGGGTCCATTAAGTTAAAGTGATCCTATTAAATAGACAGATGTATTTTCGCTTCAGTATTATTTCAAAAACACACTAACAATAGTTATATTACAAAGAAATTTTAATTGGATCAAATTTTTTTAATTTAAGGTGTTCAGCATGAAACAAAAGTATTTCTATAACTTCCAAAGAAAGTAAAATTTGGTGAGCAAAATCGCATACCAAGCTTCAGGCAGCAGTGCAGAATACTCATGTGGCGAAGTAGTCTCTGGAAAGTTGGAGAGAATCGCAAGGCAGTGAGGAAGCAGGTCAGAGCCATGGTACGTAAACAGGATCTCCAGGGCTCGTACATTACTCTCCTGCACAAGGAGCAATAGGGACCTCAGAAATACAGGGACAATCCTATGCAACAACACCCAAAACCTACATTTTATGCAGTTCCAACATAGGATATTTTTGAAATAGTCCTCATTTTGTCTTAACTTATATAATTTCAATCTAATGTTACAAAAATTATTTATTTTTAGAACTCTAAGTCATGCATAAAATCTTTAAAATTTCCTCCATGTCTATTATGACAACTCAGTACATATAGTACAGTGCTACATGGTAATAACACTGACTACACAACTCCAAGAACATTAACAACTACAACTGTTCTGTTTACAAAAAAGAAATTACCCGAGCATAAGTTCTTGCTGAGAGAACAATATTCTGCCTCCTGAAGGTCTTAAAGAACTCAGCATCATATCTCTGTTCAGAAGCATGAGGCACTCCTAGGATTTCCTGATGGAAGCAGAGATTTAATGAACCACCTTTAAATATGGACAACAAGAAAATATTTAAAACCTTTATGACGATGCCTTAAACATAAGGTCTGAGTTAACTAATTTCAATTATCAGTTGTTAAGTACTACAACTGCACTCTTGCCGTCATTTTAAAATCGGCCATATTAAAAAGTACTAATTTTTCCGGGCGTGGTGGCGCATGCCTGTAATCCCAGCACTCAGGAGGCTGAGACAGGAGAATCGGTGCGAGTTCAAGACCAGCCTGGGCTACAAAAGTGAGCTCAAGGCCAGCCTGAACTGCATAACAAGACCCTGTATCAAAAAGACAAAAAAAAAAAAAAAGTACTAATTTCATTTTAATCTAGAAGTAAATGAAATAGGCAGCAGAAAATAATTACAACAGGACAACCAACTCCAACTACCTGGTAGAAATAAATAAGTGACAGCTATACAAGGTAATATAGCACCTACCACCACTATCTCAGAATTTCAGGTTAATTTTATGTAATATCAATTTCTTTAAAACACAGATTGAGTCACCTGCTCATCCTCCAAATATCTACGGAGCATCCAGTATGTGTGAGGACACTGTGAAGGAGCTGGTGACTCCCTGAAGCATACCCTTTTTCCCCCTGCCTTTCCCTTCCCTCCAAGTATCTTGAAATCCAGCAGGTACATGAAGCAACTGTTTAAAACAATTTTTAAAAAGAACAACTTTTGCTAGAAATAATGCCACTGTGGTTATTTTTCAAAAAGTCCTCCTCAATTAGAGATACATACTAAAATGATTATGGGTAAAAATTATAGGATTTCTGGGATTCATTTAAAGTAAGTGAAAGAAAAAGCAGAAGTGGAAAGTTAGAGAATAAAAAATATGATTATGAAAAGGCTCGAGCTGAGACGGAGTACATCAGAAGCTATAAGGTTGTTATCTATAAATTTAAGAATGCTTGGGGCAGGTGGGATAGCTCAGTAGACTAAGCGCCTACTTTGGCAAGCACAGGGAAAACAGTTTCATCCCCAGTCTCACAGGCCACGCTGGCCTTGGCCCCAGGGTACACTGAGCCGATGACTGAGTTCAGGTATTGTGGTACTGGCCTGTAATCCCAGCGCCTAAAGGCTGAAAACAGGAAGATGACTATGAGTCCAAGCTGTGTAGTGAGACCCTTTACCAAATACATAAATGAAAAAATTTAAAATAAAAGAATGCTTCAAAGATTTCACTATAAAAACTTATTTTTAAAAAACTCATGTATCTGAGACAAAACTATAATCCATATTAAAACTGTTCCTCAGGATTACACCTCCCAAGGAGGCTTCCTTTCATAGTCTGTCTTACAAACTTCTGCACAATGAGTTCCAATTTCCCTGACCGCAAATGTCTTCCTCCCCGAGCTGCAGCTTCATCTGAGAGCCTAGCTTGAGCTCAGCCATGGGGCAGAACAAATAAAAATATTAGTGGTAGACCATTAAACCTATTGTGTAGCCCATTGGAGGTGGCTGGGTGCCAGTACCTTAAAGTGAAATTAAGAAATAAATACAAATGGAACAGGGCATGGTGGCACACACTGTCATCCCTGCACTTGGCAGGCTAAGGCAGGAGGATCATTGTGAGTTCAAGATCAGCCTGGGCTACAAAGTGAACTTAAGGCCAGCCTGAACTGCGTGGCGAGACCCTGTCTCAAAAAGACAAAAAAAAAAAAAAAAAGTAAATCTAAATGAACTTAAATGGCTAAAGCCTTTTTATTCCCTAACCTCACAAAACAACTTTTGGCATTTCAATCCCAAATTTTTGTAACTAGTACCAAGAGAATTTGCTTTTGTGAAATACTAATTTTCCCCATGTAAACAGCATTAAAAATCAAGAAAATAAAATATTAGAGCAGTCATAGCACTTATGATAACAGACCAAATAAAGGTGCTTTTGTCTAAAACCACTCCTCACCTTGTATGTTGCAAGTCGATCTAAGTAAGTCAGTAATTTCAGTCGACACCGGCAAAGCTCTTTCTGTTCAAGGCTCAACCTGTCAAGCAACCCATATTAGGCACTTACATTTACACAGAAGTACATTTCTCTAGGGGTTAAATTAGAGGGAAAATAGTGACTAGTCCTCAGAGCTCACAATTCTTGAGAGGACAGACAGAGGCACCAGCATAAAACAATAGTGCACTCATTCTAGGTTCTGAAGCCAGTCACATCATACGAAACAACACAGTGAAACCACTAATTAGGGAGATTGCCAAAGCAGCTGGGACAGATCGCTTACTCAGAGAAGTTCACAAGTTTAACTAGTTTGCATCTCTCCCGAAGTGCCTTCTCCTTTCGCTTATGGGCAGGCCCCTCCTCATGGGGAGACAGCTCTTCATAGGAGATGGTGTCAATGTCCACGTCACCAGGCAAGGTAAACCTGCAACAGTAAAAGAAAACGCAAATCTACCTGATGTTTTTAATTTCAAGAAAAGTTGCTTTCCCCTATTTTGGCTGATTAAATGCTAATTTACTTTCCAGCTAATTTTTAACTAGCTAATTGTAAAACTAACTGTTAACTGAATTTCCAGATAATCATTTAAAGAAAAATTTTCCCACTGTATACAAAAATGAGCCATTGATTAAATCCACAGTATTGATAGGAAAAAGTCATCCATAATGGCTTTTAAGTCAAGAAAATGCTACTATTAAGGAAAACATGAGGGACTGTCATCAACCAATACACAACAGCTGTGTAGAAAGTGCTGCCCACAGAACTCACAATTCAACAGTTTCCATTTACAATATTAAAATGCTAGCAGATGTTGGCCTTCCAGAAGCCACTCACGAGGCTGCTGACATTCAGGACTGCTGCTGCCAGGCTAGCTCTCATCAGGTTGCTGCATTACCATGAGTATCACTAACAGCCATAGGAATGCTGTTCAGAGCTGCTTTTGTAGGACAGGCAACAAAATCACTGAGTACCTCCAAAAGGAGAGGCAAAGCCTGTGGCATCCATGGCAACAGGACAGGTCCACTTAGTGCCCTAAGCCTAGGTTTGAAGCCACCCCACTTCAGCCAATGAGGGCAGAATCTGTCTCCTCAGTGCCCAGTCTGCATGCAAATGACCCAAGCAGAAAGGGAAGAATTCTGTTAGCTAAGATCCCAAAAGCTGTGTCCCAGCTTAAAGCTCATGAGCACCCTGGCTGTGGCCTCTTAGATGTAGCCTGTCACCTACCTGCCGCTATCCAAGCCACTCCCCAGGGAGAGCAAGGCTTCCAGGTCGGTGCCTTTCAAGCCATACTGCAGCAGCTCACGGGCTGCCTCCACATTTTCAGGAACACGCTCCAAACACTCATGGAGCACCCAGGACCTCTTCTTAATTTTACTCTGGATAAAAGGAGAAGGAAAGCAGAGGTACTGAAGCACCATGGCTTCCTGTCCAGAGGACAATGCTGTCAGCACACGCCAACATCTGCCCAAGCCCCAGCCAATGGTCTGTTCAAGCAGAGCTCATCTGTAATGCAACGTTTACTGGGTACCTACCATATGCCGGGCCTGCACTAGACAAGAGGACACAGCACATGGAAGTTTTGTAGCTGGCACACACGTCCTGCACATTGTCTCTAAATCTGCTCACATGTTTTGTCCCCTTGGTGTCCTTGTTTTTTTATTCTTTTGGTGGGGAGAGGTTTGTTTTGCTTGGGTTTTGAGACAGCCTCTTTGTGTAGTTCAGACTGGCCTCAAACTCATGGCAATCGTACTGCTTCAGCCTGCCTAGCACTGGAATTACAGGCACAAGCCACCACACTTGTCTCTTTGTCCTCTTAAGAATACCTTCTGTGAATGCACACGTAAAAATAGAGCAAGCCCAAATAAATAGTCTAATTATGTATCTCAAGGTCCTCAAAAGACAAGAATAATCCAAATGTGAAACTAACAGAAAAAAGAAATAATAAAGATCAGAGTAGAAATTAGTGAAATTGAGATTTAAAAAATAATACAAAGGATCAATGAATGTGCACTGGCTCTCTGAAAGGATGGGGAGGTGTGAGGCTCCTGATTCCAAGTGTACCCTAACCCCTGGAGAACAAACTCACTGCACGTAGTAGACACAGCTGATGTGGAGTCCTTCCTTTCCTCTTCTGCAGAAGGCCTCACTCCAAATCTCAGCTCCATGTCTCAGCACCTGCCCTACACAAAGCCCCCTTCTACTCTCTGGGTCCAAGTGACCACTACTTCACTGGGCCCTTCCTAGAGTGCCTGAAATCTTTGTGCCAGTTCTGTGTACCTCTAAGCATGAAGCCTGTGGCCTTGAGAAATCTTCCATTTCCCATGGTGAAGACCACAACTGCAGCTCTCCCATTGTTCCTCACATTCACTAGCTTGGTGCTCTTATTCCTAACTGCCTATTTATTTCAATGAATTAAATGTGTGCCCCATTAAAATTTTCCTTGTCTTGCCTCTTCTGGCAGCTCTTAGCTCCTTCAGGAGCCCAAACTGTCCTTTACTGTGTTTCAGAAAATGCACAAAGTAGGGAGATGCTCTTAGGAGCTCACTGTCCTGAACCTAACACATCAACAATATAACGCAGATTTCAGGTCTGGTTTCTGAAGGATACAAGCAATCCGTCTTCCCCTTTCCCCTGCCTCCATGCTCTCTCTTCTCTGGCATTAAGCAACAACTGAGCACCCTACCTGGGTAAATCATCAACTTTTTGATCATACTTTTGCTAAATTACTCATGAATATAAACTTTCTAAAAGTTAAAAGACTACAGCCACCAAGAACTGTCCTGGCATGTCTAGCTTTTCCTTCTGACAAAATCACTGGCATTTGGCTTCCTAAAAGGCAAGAAGGCACAAGTCCCTAAAGCAGTTCTGAGTCTCCTGAGTCCTTACAAAGTCAGAATCAGAGCACATGGGTTGGCAAGGACTGTCAACCCAAGACCCTATGTCCAAGCCTAAGTCCCATGTGGTTGTCTTCAGAGTGCAGGCCTTGGAGGACTTGGTTGTAGGCTGCACCCTTGTGACAGTACTGGAGCCCAGAAGACTACAAAGTGCACGGGGCTTCCCTCTGCTACCCACCTTTTATGGTATCTGTTGTCCGCCAAAGCATCATGCAGTCACGGGGTGGATTTCTGGAGCTTCTGATTAACTCATGATCCACTGGGACTATGGGTGTGAGTGCTGCTGCGATTCTGGGTGTGAGCGCTACACCCAGCCTGGGGCGGACAGCCTGAGTGCAACTTAAGGAAGACAGACTTGCTCTCTGCTACTCCTCCCATTGGCTCTCTGCTCTTTGCCCCCATCATGAAAGATTGCCCTCTGCCATGTGCCACTCTGCCTTGGAGCCAGCCGAGTATGGACTGAAAGCTCCAGCAACTGTGAGCTAAATAAACCTTTCCTTCTCTCATTTTGAATGTCAGGTATTTGTCCCAGCAAAGAGAAAATAGCTGGGACACCACTACACATGACACAGGGCCGAGGAACTCATCTGCAGACCTGGAATATGAGCACCGAACAGGCCTTCACCTTGGGGTGGACTCACCAACCCACAACGGAGCTCCCTTAAGCCAGTTTTGTGATCTCCACGTGCCAGAAACCCAAATATAGTCAAGGCTATGTAACAACTTTAACAAGAAAGCCTATAGCAGGGAGGACCCCAGTGGGGGATTTAAGTAAAAAACAGTTCTCACTAGTTCAGTATGCAGGGCCAGCACCTGCTTAGGCAAGCTTAGGCAACCGCAGGGACCATGGTTCAATCCCCAGTGCCACATACTGCACCAGCCCCACCCACAGGGCAGGCTGAGCCAGCCATAATATGTAAAAAAAAAAAAAAAACAAGTTCAGTATGCAGCTTATCTATTTGTCACTTCTCAGCTCCCAGTGACCCTCCCTCCAAGCAGCCATAAGACAGCATTTCTCATCTGCAGCTGACAAGGACCCAGAGCTTGTCAGAGGGCACCATGGCTGCTACAAAGGGTTCCAGGTCTGATTTCTCTCATTTCTTCTTGCTCCTCTGGCATGCAGGCAGCAAGGCTCAGGGACACCACATGCACACACAGTGGCCTGGTGACACACACACACAGTGGCCACAAGATGTGCACACACACACACACTCACACAGTAAGATCTACTTTTCTTCCCATAGCCACCACACTTCCCACTGAACCTTGGGGTCATGCTAGCCAGTGAGGAGGGTTCTTCCTCCTGGCCCTAGCCACAGCTCCAGAGAATAGCTGAGCTATGGCATGGTTCCTACTGCCACCCCTGGGATTTTCTCAGCCACAAGCTCTGCTCACAGCACCCTGGCAGTAGGCACCTCACTAGCCTCCCAGCACTGACTACTAACACAGGCATCTGTGGCCAGGGCCTCTCTGGAGACCACCTGGACCTTCTCTAGCACCCTCTGTGCTGCAACTGCTTCCTGGGTGAGGTTCACCTGAGGGGAACAGCTTTCCCCTCTGGTACATGCACTCTAGGGACAAGTTCCTTCACTCAAACGTTGCCTCAGAGCTCTCTCCATCCCTTTGCAGGTCACTGTCATCACAAAGAACTTCCTCACCAAGGAGACTGTCCCTGTGGCTCCTGAGCAGATGTTGCCTACTGTGGATGCAACGAGTGCCTGGCACAACAGGGAGAAGACTGGGCCATGCGCAATCTACCAGGGCCTATCCTTCAAACAGCCTTGGTAGCAAAAGTGTCGCTGCAGAGCACTAGCTCCTGAGAAGCACATAGTCCAGAGTGAGATAATCTCCAGCACCTGTGGAAGAGCCATCACCACAGAACACTTACAATGAAACTCAAGCCAAAAGACACCACGTTACCAGGTAATTCTGAATGGAAGCAACGTTGACAGCCGACTTCCTCCACTGCCTCTGGTAGACAAGGTCCGTATCCAGGCCATAGGTGTGAGCCAAAGACAAGGCTTCCTCATATTCTTCACTTTCGATCTTTAGACAAGGAAATGCACAGGAGTGTTACACAGCTCAGTTACTCACAGGGCCACCCATGAAAGAACAGCTGAGGACAAGCCATGGATACATGGCATACATGAACTCCTGGGTGCACTGAGAAGAGTAGATGAAATCAGTGTCCATCCAACACTGACAGAAAGAGGAAGGTCACATGGAGATAGCTCTTGCTTAGAGTCAAACAACAGCAAAACCAGTGTCAGCAGTGCCAAAGGCCAGAAGTCCTGGGCTTATTCCCCAGCCCACAGGAATGGCATAGTGGATGGGCACACAGGGTGACAAGCAAGCTCCTAATTAGGCAGCAGGCCTGCACTCACCATCTGGACCTCAGCTAGCTGCTGTGCCAAACATGGGTAAGGGAAGCATCAAAGGACAGACAACAGAGAACCAGGCTAAATGCCAAAGCAGGTAATCTGCCAGCATATATTTGGCCCTGTTTCAATTATTCAGGTGCAAACACCAGCACCAGTTTCAAAAGCTTTTTTTATTGGTCTCTACAACATCAGTGACCCAGCACATTAGTGACCCACAATCCCCTTCCTTCCCTCTAGAGAAGGAGCTGACATCTTCCAGCACAGGCGGCACTCTCACCTTCCTCTGGAAGAGCTCCTCTGGGGTCGTGGAGCGCAGGCTCACAAGACGGTAGTTCTTGGTAATGGTCCGAGGCCGCTTCCGCGGAGGGGCAAATCGCTCCATCTCGGTAACCAAGTAAAGGCCTTGCTTTATGTAACCGAAGTAGCGTGCCTTGGCCGACGTTTCATGATCAGAGTCAGAGTCCTCTTCTCCATCATCCTCCTCTCCTGCTCGCACTTCCAAACGAGAGCGTTTAGGGGCAAGTTTAATCTCACACTGAATGGAAAAGGAAGATGTGAAATACAGTGAGGAGTTAAGTCAGCCTCTCAGTGTTAATGAAACCAGCATTTTTATTTCCACTCCACTTTGACTTTCGACAGAGACTCAGGTAGGAAACCAAAGGAACCCTGTTACAGAAGTTCACCCAGGGCTCAAGGAAAGCACCTCTGAGCAACTCCATACCAGCAGAATTAAAGACTATAAGCCACTGTCATTACAATGGCCTACAAATACTTCCTGTGATATTCTAAACAACAAAGGAGCCCAGAATGTGAATTTGTTTTATGTTTAATAGTGCTGTATTTGTTGTGGAAAAATAAGACGGTGCTTTTCACCTACTAGAGAAAGGACATGAAAGTATTTATTTCCTTTTCCAAGAACAGTCCTCCTACATTCTGTTTTAAAAGTCTAACAGCTTTATCAGGTTGTACCAGTTTGCACACCTGACTGCTGGAGATAACTTTCATGCCAGGATTAAGAGAGCCAGCTTAACGTGCTCAGCCATGTTTCTCTTAAAACCATCACTAGACATGGTGACAAACTTGGGAAGCTCAGTCTAAGTTGTTGAAGTAAAAGCTATTGAGTATTTTACTCTTGAAAGACAAGAATGTTAAATGACCAAAGCAAAACTGAAAAGCTATACCCTATTTTCAAGTGTTCTGTCACCATAAATAAGTTTTCTTCCTACAAGAACCAAAAATCTCGAGTATCACAGTTGAAGGAAACAGGAGGCAACATTTGAAATGGGCACACAAGCCCACAACTTAAAATGACTAAACCAGGGGAAATCGACCATTTCAGTAGTACGAAATGCCTTTTCTTCTCTTACAATGCATTTTTTTTAAACTACCAAATAATATTTTTCTGTTTTTGTTGCACCAGATGTCTGATTCCAACCAGAGATTTTTGTTTATAAAGACAGTATCAGATCATCAGACAACTAAGAAGCTAGCTACTAAGAGTTAGGGTGAAATGTTTGTTACCCTCAAACAAGGAGAAAGCCTTACCTCCAGACTTAAAAATCCCCCATCATGAGCAGCAGTAACTTGGGGTGATGGTTCAAACCACTCACAGGATCTTCCAAGTAAATTCTTCAAGGTTTTCACAGAGGAGACGGTTAAGGCCCCAGAGCACCGAGCCAAAGTCACAGCACCGTCTGCCCACCAGCTGACATCTATCAGCGGGTAAAAAGACTCTTTATCTAATGGGGGCAGGGGGGAAAGATGGATGGCTTAAACACAGAGTACATCATATAATAAACTCACCAGTCCAACTGTACCCCATAATCTGGGCCCTACAACTACCTAAAATAGTGGGAAGACATAAAAGGAAAGCCATCACTCAAATTTTTATTCAGGGAAGAAGCACAAAATGGCACAGAAATTCACTCAAAGAACATGAAGTACTGGCAATTAGTGAGTCAAAGTCCAAAGTTATAGGGACACAGACATAAATAGTTCCTCTTCTGAAAAATTAATTAAAGTATTCAGAGAAGATATGTGTCACCGTTCTCAACTTCATAAGTTAAAATCAGGTGTATATGAAGTATACATACACAAAAGTTATAAAACGTTTTAGAAAGTGAACATTTATCACCTTCACACAAACACTGACAGAATTATATCTTTTAAAAAAATAAACAGTTACACAAAAGCCGCTAGTATTCATTTCCTCCCAAGCATTTAACTTACAGAGGGGAGCTACTCAAGACCAATATAGAATTTTTAGAGGTTAAAGTGAATTACAGTCCACAAAGCTGAAAAATTCAACAGGAAATACAATAATATTTATTATAAAAATTTATTATAGGGGCCCAGCGGGATGGCTCAGTGGTCTAAAGCGCCTGCTTGGGAAAGCTTGGGCGGCTTCAGGGACCGCGGTTCAATCCCCGGCACCACATGTTGCGCCAGCCCTGCCCTCAGGGTGGGCTGAGCCAGCCATAAAAATGAGTGAATAAACAAATAAAGGTTCTGAAACAAGAAAAAAATAAATACAATAAAAAATTATTTTAAAAAAAATAAATAAAATAAAAAAATAAAAATTTATTATAATTTTACTCTACTTACTTTTAACCTTAGCTGTACCCTAAAGGATACATAAAGGTTTTCAGGTGCTACATGTAATAAGCCATAAATTTTAAAACAAACCAAAGAGAAATATGTTTTTGTACTATAGCTCAGCACCATGAAAATAACTCATTATTTTAATAAAAACAAAGACCATATACCACTTTTTCCCAAAGGAAACCAGAGCCAATTCATACAAATATGGACTTTCAAGAACACATTAATGCTCCTGGGCATATATCCTTTTTTTCTTTTTTTATTACATGGTCTATAGGGTCTATAGGATCTCACTACACAGATTGGACTCATAGTAATCCTGCTGTTTTTTAGTCTCCCAGGTGCTGGCCTTACAGGTGTGCACCACCACACCCAATGTGAATCACCATCTCAGTGCACCCCAGGGGAAGAGACAGAACAGCAGGTGGAGGAATTGAACCCAGGGACCCCTGCCTGCCTAAGCAGGCACATTAACCTGCTGAGCTATTTGGCTAGCCCTCTGGGGCTTATGCCCTGAACATAGGAAGAGAAAAGTCATCCAAATCACATTCAAGCTTTTGGTTTGAGAAATTACTACTTTTCTTCAAAAGTCTTTCTGAATATTTTAGAAAGGATATTTCAAAGTATAGAACCTGATATACATGAAAGTAGTCAAATTTCTAGTGCTTTTTAAATGTGAATTTAAAAGTATAGTATGTACTTTGAAATTTATGCCTATCTCTGATCTTATAGGAGACACCTAAAAACTTGAAAATTTAAATTTGATAGTTTCTCCTAAAATAACATGCTCCTTTGGCTGGAGGTGTGGTTCAGCAGTACAGAGACTTCCTAGCATGCACAGGGCTGGGATCTGATCCCTAACACCAAAATAGAAAGGGTAGAGGAGGAGAGAGACAGCAAAAAAGGGAGAAAGAAAGAAATCCTTCACCAAAAACAGAAAATTAAACAACTAAAAATAAGCCTTTGTAACACTTGTTTTTATTTATTAGTTTTACCTAACTAAACAATTACTTTATTTAAATGTAAATCTTTACTTTTCCTGTTTATAAAAGTAAAATGAGTACATTTTGAAAGTAAGTTACTTCACATGTGGAGATGTATTTTTAAAAACCCTGCTCATCAGCCTAACCCTAACCTCCTCCCACATACAGAGAACTGAAGCAGGTCTCCTGCCATGCCACTCTTGCAGCTGGCTCTCCTGGGCGAGTGCCCTGAGTTGTGGATTCCATGTGCCATCTGAGGCTGGCCAGTGGGACCTGTCTCAGCCTCAGGAAAGCCCTAACATCAAAACTCTGTTCTTGTTCTAGTGCTGCCTTCTCCCAAAGTGAAGCAGAAGTATCTTCAGACTTTTTACATCATGTATAGTACACCTTACATAATAAGAGGAGTTCCTAAGTTTTTAATAATCATATTCCTTACAACTCACCTTTTATTTTTTTTCTCTTCTCAATAGACAGCCGCCAATCTGGATTAAGGTTACCATAGCCTGGCTAAATATGAAAATATGCAATTACTTCCAGGGTCAGCTAAATGAGAAAACTGCAAAATCATCAAGCGCTGTGGAATTTTTTTTAAACTTTAAAAAATAAAAATAAAAACAAAAACATGGTTGAATACTTCACATTGTGTTCTTCTAAATGAGTACTATTTCTAATGTCTCATCAATTATTATTATACTCTCTTTAAAATAAACTTTAAAATATAAAAAGGAAAAAAGGATGAGCTGTGTAATTTTGAATATAGCATGACATAGAGATGATACATGCCCTTTATTTCCACCTTACAACTAAGAGAAATCTTCCTCACTATACCAGTCTGGAAAAGCAACTGTTTTCATACAATTTTCATGGAACAGAGATTACAACTCGATTTTAGGAAGAAAACAGCACACACGAGAACAAAAACTCACCAGTATACCACTGATACAAATGAAAGCAAGACGAAGAATTCATTCTGCAGAAACACACACACACACACACACACACAGAGCCAAGCGGGAGGCAGCTACGCTGCTATGAACCAGCACTGGCTGTGCACACCAAGCTCTGCTTGGCGCAAAGTGAGCAATCCTTGCAGCCCTGGTTTTCACAGCACTCAGCCTGAACACGCCGACTTCCATTTTACCTTCTAGCTTTAACTTTCTATGCCTAAAAGTGGGTCTACCAAAACACATAACACACACTCTTCAAACTGAATTCATTTACATTCTAATCTTGCACAACACAGAGTTGTAGTCACCCTTAAGAAAAACAAATGCATGACAATATCTCTCCAATTCTGTAAAGCAACTGAGGTGAAACCACTGCCAGATACCCCTGGGCTTAACATCCCTTATTTAATCTCCAAAGCTGCAATAGTATGAGAAAAGACAAAAACATTTGGATATTTAGTTGAAATCTTAACCCTTAAAAATCAAAGCAAAGCAAAACAAAACAAAAGGGTATCACCAATAGAGTAACTGTACTTTACAACAACTTACTACATATTCTATAAAGAACTATGAGAGAAGAGTTCAAAATTTTTCAACACAAACAACTGAACAATATTCAGGGGACTGGGATAAACTAATCACCCAAATTTGGTCATTATCCACTGTACACATGTACTGATGTATCACACTATACCATATGCATCCTATACATATGCACAATTACTGTCAACTAAAATATTTAACATGTTATAAAAAGAAATACTTGCAGCTCAGATGCACAGTGATCCTCCTGTCTCCAGCCTCCCCAGCCCTGGGATTACAGGAATGCACCACCGTGCCCAGACTCAGTGGCTGACTCAGTGCACCCAGGGGCAGGGCTGGCGTGGCATGTGGCACCAGAGATCAAACCACAGTTCCTGTGCATGCTGCCTAAGCAGGCACTTAGCCTACTTAGCTCTCTCATCAGCCCTAAGAATTATATTACAAATGTGTTGCTAAACAAGTAAGCCAAAATGTACCCTTGTCATATAATGCAAAAAGTCTACATATTTTATTATCAATTTATTAGTGGCTCATGCTTTAGAACATTAGAGAATCTATTTCTTCCCATCAACTAAAAGAGCTTGCTGATCTCTACTACTATAACTCATATAGCACTGCTCCAAGAACCCAGACATATTGAACTTTATCAGAAAAGGTTTCATGAGTTCAATCCCCTGTACTGCCAAAAAGAAAGAAAGAAAAAAGACTTCAGTGAAAGGCAACTTTTCTGCCAAAGGGGAAAAAAAAAAAAAAAAGAGAGAGACATTCTGGCTCAAATACCAAAAAAAAAATGATGATGAGGGGCTGGGGAGATAGCTCCATGGCACAAATGCCTGCCTGGCAAGTGCAAGGTTGTGAGTTTGAACCCAGTCCCATAAGAAAGAAAGAAAGAAAGAGAGAGAGAGAGAGAGAGAGAGAGAGAGAAGAAGAAGAAGAAGGAGGGAGGGAGGGAGGAAGGGAAAGAAAGAAAGAGAGAGAGAGAGAGAGAGACAGATGATAATGAAGTTTCAAAGAACTAGAATCCAATAAGGTGTATATTACGGAAAATAGCCAACTAAACTGGTCTCTTAGTTGACCGTTTTGGGGGCTCCTTCAAATTAATTTTTGAGACTGCTGCCTGACACCGTGTGTACCATGAGCATCCATGGTACCCAGGGAACCCTCTGCCTCCATTCTGGAGCACACAAGCAGTATGGGTAACCCTAAGCCTGACTTCTCTTCAACCATGCCAGGACAATGCAGGCCTGCATAAGACATGCAGATCACACTGAAATGTCCCACAGGATCCTGAGGAACAAACTGAAGGACAATCATCTTGAGAAAGCAAAGGGTGCTATCTTCATTGGTTAGGAAGACCACTGGGTGCATACTCAGGGGCTCAGACAGGACATTCCAGAGCAAGACATGCAGCCAGCACAGAGAGGAAAGAGTGTTTTGTGCCTGTGACTGACATTCCTCCAATCCCCAGCTGAGTGCTGCCAGGTGAGAAAAGTAAAACTTCTCTTTCTAATTTCAGGAGAAAATCATCTGTTACTTAACAAATGAGTGTGTCATGTTTTCTCTCTTGTAAATAGCACATTGTAACCCTTAAGAAAACATTGAGGTTGGGAGACAACACTACATATTACAATAAATACTGTGAAATTCATATTACTTTGCTAAGTGAAAATTTGTATCACTTATAATTTTTTTGTTTTAATTCTAATTTGTACTCTCTTTAAAAAATAAAAAATAGGCCTGGGGAGATAGCTGAGAAGAATAAGCACTCAGCTGACAACAGCAAGGTTCCTGAGTTCAATTTCAAATTCCACAAAAATAAATCAATCAATCATTGAGGAAAGGAATCATGCCTTCTGCCCCAACATACCCTGCTACTGCCTCTGCTAAGAGGCACACATCGCAGAGTTGCTCAGTGTGTGCCACAGGCCCCCAGAGGAGGACCACGTGGTTACTACAGTAACTAAAGGACTGCACTTGCTGAATGTCTATAACCACCAGAATCCAAATATAATGCAGTCTCTCCTGCCAACACCCCCAGAACCAACACGTGCTTGTTTGTTCCACACAGTATTTACCAATGTCTCCCATGGAGCTGATGGGTAAGATACTTTCTGCACCAATCCTCAGAGTTAACAAAGAGCTCAGAGTTAACAAAGCTGTGAGGGCAGCTGTGGATTCCATCCAGATGAATCTGTAACCTGCCATCCTCCACTTTACCCTTCACTGACACACCCTCTAACAAAGTCAAGATCACATCTACTATGCACAAAGAGAAAATACAAAAAGGAAGCACAAGTAGTTTTAAATAATAAACTTCTTCATAGAAAAATAAAGGCCAAATATGAAATCTAAAGATATATAACATACGGGAAACATTTAAAATCATTTAAGTGATTTTACTCTATCCAAGACATGAACAAAATTTATCACTCACAGATTTCTAGCCAGATGGGTTTTCATATTGACAACGAAAGCCTGGGTATTTAATCAACCCTAAACTGGATAGGAGTAAATCAGGATAGATACTGCCATAGCCATCTTTAATCATCAGATTTTAAAGAGAAAATACTCAATCACATAGTACATATTATAAAAACTAATAAAGCAGCAAACTGCAGATGCGACAAGTTCACCATCCCAGCAGAGTAGAAGGCTTCTTGCCACCTGACAAGGTCTTGAATGCATTTTCACAGCCTCCTACAAGCAAACAGGGCTGCCCGCTTGTGTCCCAGAGCCACAGGAGTTGCAGAGCTCTGCCCCAGCCATCCCAGGGGAAGGCAGAGCCGCAGCTAAGAGTTTGTCCAAGACCAGGTTCATCTGTAAAGAAACTAGCAGCAAGACACACAGGCACCTACGGCTCTGGTAAGCAGTCACGTGACGCCGCTCAAGTTTCCCTGCATATCTGCACACCTCTAGCCCCTACAAAATCTGAGCTTACAGGCTGTCACTCCACAGACACCAGGTCACATCACTCCTGCGCTCATATCATACACTGACACCTCAGTTACCAGATAAAGGCTGGGGCTGGATATAGAAACTGTGAGTAGATATTCCACACAAAGGAGCAGCTTACGAAGCCAGAAACCTGAATCAAAATGGAATTGAGCCAAGAATGGCACCACACGTCCATAATCCTTGCACCCTGGGAGGCTGAGGCAAGAGGACCTATAAAGTTCAAGCCAGGCCTGGGCAACTTGGTGACTAGCTTCTTTTTATAAACTTAAAATGCTACTTTAATCTTTATTTTACCATTTCCTTTTCAAGACTATGAATACTTTAAGGGCAAGGACTAAGATTGTCCATACTTCCTGCTCCAGAACTAAGTAGACATTCAATAAGTCATTAAACTGTATTGTTTTATTTTATTTTATTTTATTTTATTTTTTCTTGTTTCAGAACTTTTGTTTGTTTATTTGTTTATTTTTATGCCTGGCTCAGCCCGGGATTGAAATGCAGTCCCTGCAACTGCCTAAGCTCTCCTGAGCAGGAGCTTTAGACCACTGAGCCATCCTGCCAGGCCTAAACTGTATTATTTTACAATCACAGTAAATTCTCACTTACAAATGAGTTTCTTTCTGGAAGAACATTTCTAAGTCAGATTCATTTGTAAGCCTGACAAAGTAAGTCTTAAACATGTTTGACACAAATACACTAAGTCCCCAAATTACAAATGGTTGAGTTGCACACTTTCACAATGTAAAGCATAGTGTCTCAGTTACTCTTCTCTCATTGCTGGGACAAATACCCAACACCCAAAATGAAGGAAGGGAAGGTTTATTTAGCTTACAGTCAGTGAAAGTTAAAGTCAATATTCAGCTGGCTCCAAGGAAGAATGACACAGGGCACAGAGCAACTGTTCATGATAGCAGCAAAAAGCAACGGAGCAAAAGGAGTGGCAGCAGCTCAGGAAGCTGGCTAGCCTCTCTCCCCTCCTTATACTGTAATACAATTTACCTGCCCCATGCCAGGGCAGCATCCAGAGCCATAATAATCAATCACAAACTCCAGAAGCCACCCCATGACTGTATGAGGCTTTGGAGGACAACTAGACAAAACCGTAACACACAAAAAAGCCAATGTGAGGCCCATTCACATCTGTGAAACAGCTTACGTGGTCCTAAGTCAGGAACTTATATGTTATTACAGACACACAAACAACTACTTTATTTTACATAATAGTTGTATATAAGCTTTATTGCACTTTCTACAGCATGCAGAACTTTGGTAACACACATAGTAAAGTCTGTTCTAAAACACTAAATTTAATGTGCAGGATTCCTGGGTACAGCTGGAAGACTCCATGTGCAGCTATCTGCTCTCTCCCAAGGCCCAAGACTCTATTACTAAGGATAGGCTTACCAAGAACAAGCTTCACAAGTCTTTCTATTTGACACAGAGCATATGACACAGATCAAGAGCTGTGAATTTCTGCTGGTGCCAAAAAAAATCTACATTATACCCACCGAGAAAACGGTTTATTGTGGGCTTTTATAGACCATCAAATAGAAAAAACACGTAAAAACAAATAATCAAAAAGTAATTCCTAGCTGGGCATGGTGGCGCACGCCTGTAATCCCAGCACTTGGGCAGCTGAGGCAGGCAGATCAATGTGAGTTTGAGACCAGCCTGGGGCTATAAAAGTGAGCTCAAAGCCAGCCTAAACTGCATAGTGAGACTCTGTCTCAGAAAGACAGAAAAAAAAAAAAGAGTAATTCCTAATGTACCTTACACAAATCAGATCTTTCAAATAAAAAAATGTTCCTAAACTCATGACCTGCCCACTATGGCGGGCCTGCAGGTGATAGTTGGATGCACTGGCATTCACCAGCCTAATGAAGAGGCTTTCTCCCTCATCTCTAGGTATCTTTTTTTCACCTGCTCTCAGAAAGGGCATGGAAATCAGAATCAGAGAGATGAAATCAAAGTGCAGCTTACTACTTTCTCCCTGCATACCACAGAGCAGTGAGGTCAGTACTTGTTAAGGAATGAGACGTCAAGAAGCACATACACTTCACATGACACACCTGGTAATCGTGTGCATGCCAGGCACCTCCATCCCACTAAGCAGCACCAGTCTGGGAAGAGCATGGTAGAGGGAGCCAGAGCAAGTGCAGAAGATAAACTCCTCTGTGACAGGGACCAAACTGGGGTAGCACTGAGCAGGCTTCAGAATTAAACAACTATCATTCCATATTAACTTAGGAATTTGTCCATGCCCAAGTGACTTGCCTGAAGAGCCAGCAGCTGCTGTGCAGAAACAGAACTCTCCATGTCAAAGGTCAAGGTTGAGGCCTATAGTGGCCTGTGACATCTCTGAAGACAAGATAACCCCACAGCTTGGGGTGCTGACTCTCCCTCAGGACTCCAGTGCAGTAACTGCCAACCATAGAGCCCAAATACCTCTCCCATTAAGCAAAGATCTACTATGCAGCATGTCTTTGATCTATTTTCACAAGGCCTTGCTCATTTTTGTACCGTTTTACCTGAGCTATTCCCTCCACTTTTTTATGTGCCTGATATTATGTACCCAATAAGGTGTGCCCAATTCAGAGAAGGCTTTGTCTTAGCCATGAGAACTCTGACCTTCCCGGACCACCCACCATACACCACATTACTTTGTCTTTGCCATACACTTATCCATACAACTGGGGCACTGGCCAGACCCAGTATCCCAGGTGTGCTTAGAATGAATCACACTTCCAGAGTACCAGAGAAAGTTGGACCAAAGCAGGGCACAGGAAGAGGGGCCCAGGGAGATCAGAAACTGCATGGGGGAGCTGATGTTGTGATCCTATGCAGGCTAGGAGTTTCTCTCTAAAGGAGAAACTCAGTAAAAATACAGACCTTCCATGTCCCAACTTTGGACTCAAGTTTTTGTTGAGGCCACAACCTGTGGGGTATGCTGGGCAGTGGTGGGGTCAGCAGCCATGGCCTGGGGGATGTCCTTGGTGATAACAACCAAGTTTCTTATGTAAGCCCCACAAGCTATTTCTTTTAGGTCCCTCAGGCACTCAAGAAAAATCACTTGTAGCCAGGCGTGGTGGTACACGCCTGTAATCCCAGCACTTCGGAGGCTGAGGCAGGAGGATCAGTGCGAGTTTGAGACCAGCCTGGGCTACAAACGTGAGCTCAAGGCCAGCCTGAGTTGCATAGCGAGACCCTGTCTCAAAAAGACAAAAAAAAAAAAAAAAAAAAAAAAAAAAAAAAAAAAAAAAAAATAACTTGTAGCTAGCAGCTCCAGAGAAGCTCCTGTGTAACTCCCCAGACTCAACAGAACAGACACAACCAGCCCAGAAACAAGTTGTCCATCCCACAGACAGACTGGCTGCCTTAACAGACATGGAACCTGAGGACTGCTGGGGAACAGGAAATCAAGAACTGGGCCACAGAAGGTGGTAGCTCGGTGGCCAAGGGCACCAGTGCCTACTGACAACCCCCCAAAGACCCAGGCATTTTCATGCAAAAGACACCACTGAGGCTAGTGGACACACTGCCAACCTGTGCAATCCACCCCTACAGGGCCCCTCCTTCTACTTCTGAAATCCCTGCTTCTCCTGCCCTGTTCCTGGTAGTGTCTTTAAAACTCCTTGTTTATTCACTCCCAGGTTTTAATATTTTTGAACAGTTTTTTTATGTTTTTGTAATAGAACAACTATAAAACTCTACTCAATGAATGACAATACAGAGAAATAAATCACAGTGGCATAGAAGAAAACTAACAACAAAGAAAAAGGCTTCACCAGTAAAAGAAGCTGAGTGTGTGCTTACAGGGACCATAAGATGCAATTAATCTTTGCTGGTGAACAAGGCTCCTGAATCTCAGCAGAGCCTGCTAACCAATCTGTTATGGCCTGCAACAGGCCCAACACCATAGCACATCCCCAAGATGAAATCTTCAGAGCACCTCAGCAGTTCATCAGTTCTTTGTTTAGGTGAATGAGAATAATTTAATAAAACAGAAGGGGGAGCAGCCAAAAATGTCCTTATTTAGTTTCCCACCTGAAAACACACTGCTCAAATGTAGAAGCTCCCAAACTGAGAAGTAACAGTAGCATCCTTTAAGATCACCACTTTCCTAACCAAGAAAAGCGTACTATTTTTGCATCAGTTAGCTGAATGATGTCTTCTTTCTCAATATGGATCCAAAGCATGTCTCATGCCTCACACCACATGAGGAAACACAAGGTGAACTACAGAAATAGTCACCCTGCAAGTGTAGCAGAGCCCCACCCCTTCCATGGGCTTCGGCAGCCAAGAGTGCAGAGCAACTCTGAGAAGCAAACACTGTGTCTACTATGACTGCAGAGTAGAGGGGATGTACCTTGCTCACAAGGCTGCAGGCCTGGCATCACCTAGTCCACTTAAATCAAAGTCCAAGAAGGGAGACAGGTATTGAAATGGGTAGTCCATGGCAAACTGAAGAAAGGGTATAACACCTTGTATCTAGATGCCTTCCCAAAACCTCATTAAGTCGTAGGTAGGGAATTTTTTTAATATATACTAACAGTGGCTGTATTACATATTTTCATCATCAAACCCATTTAGATTAATAGATATGGGTATGTAAGATTGGTCAAATAATTAAACATTAACATTCAATAAATCTTAATTTTTTTAAACTCTTCCAAATGCATTTTGTATTTAAGACGCTCTTCTTAAAGAAAAAAAAAAAAAAAACTTATAGGGGTTGAGGATGCAGAAAACACAAGGTCCTGAGTTTCATTCCTGGTACCCCTCCAAAATCTATCTATCTATCTATCTATCTATCTATTTATTTATTTATTTTTCTTCTTTTGAGTTCTTATACTAGAGAGACTATACAATATTTGCATATGTAGGTTGGATTTATTTCACTTACGAGTTTATGTTCAAGAAACATCCATATATATATGAACTCTTCTATTTTATTATTCTTTATAGCTGAGTAATATTCCCTTTTATGAAAATACCACATCTTTTCAACCATTCTTCAGATAATGGGAACTGTGGTTGTTTCCAAAATGTGGCTATCACAAATTGTGCTGCAATGAACATACATTATGGTTTATGTCTAGTTGTCCCCCAAAGCCTCATGCAATCATGAGTTGGGGACTTCTAGAATTTGAGACTTGACTCATGATGCACTGGGATTATGTGTTTTAATACTGATGGGATTATGGCTCTGAGTACTTCTGGGATTATGGGTGTGACCTAAGGCAGATAGGCTGAGGCAGAGAGCCTGAATGCAATATAAAGAGAGATAGAGAGACAGAGCGTTATTGTTGCTCTCTGCTCCCCTGGTTATTCCGTTGCCTCAGTCGCAATTGTTGCTGTTCTGCCACCATGAACTGCTGCTCTCTGCCATGTGCCTCTCTGCCTTGAAGCCAGCTGAATATAGAATGAAACCTCCAGTAACTGTGAGCTAAATAAACCTTTCCTTCCTTCATTTTGAGTGTCAGGTATTTGTCCCACCAATGAATAAAAAGTAACTAAGACAACATAGGTGCACAGATATCACTATGATATAATGTTTTCAGTTCTTCTGGGAAAATTCCCAGTAGGAGCATAGCTGGACTGAATAGGATTTCCAGTTCTAGTTTTTTATGGAGTCTCCACACTGCTTTCATAATGGTTGCACCAGTGTGCATTTGTAGGTGGGGAATTTTCAAGGTGACTGTATGGATTAACAGTGGGGCACTGGGATTAAGAGTGCCCCATTCTCAGCATGGGTAGCACCAATCAATAATTGCCTGGGGGCTGGGGAGATAGCTCCGTGGCACAAGTGCCTGCCTGGCAAGTGCAAGGTCATGAGTTCAAACCCTGGTCTCACAAAAAATGTCTGTAGACTAGATTGAATGAAAGGGACAGAAAAAAAAGGCAGGTCTACTTGCTGCCTTCTGCTACCCTGCCAAACATGCATTGTTTCTTCTCTATGATGTCCTTATTCAAGCCTTCCTGCCTTACCGCCAGCTGACTATAAACTGAATCTTCTACAAACTATGAGCTGCAACAAACCCCTCCTCCTTTAACCTTGGCTGTTGGAACTTCTGTCTCAGCAATGTGAAAAGTAACTAAAATGGAGAAATTTTCCAAAAGCTGCACATATGAAAAGAATAACAATACCTAAAGAATCAATTTAAACATGTGAATAGGGCCAGAAAACATACAGCCACTTTTTCCATTCTTCTACCAGTTGCTTAATAATATTCCTCTTTATTACAGCACTGATCCATTACAGGCACTCAGGAAGCCTGGTCCTTGTTAGATCACAAAGCTGCCTACCACGCTGCATCTACACACAGGGAAACAGGCTAAGGGGAAAGAACTCATCATCAAGTATGCAAACATGGACCAGTCATCAGACAGAAAAAGGGAAGAAATTACTTTTCTTCAAACTTAACTCCATGCACACTGTATGGCTTGGTATGGGCAGCCCTTCCTGTCCCCTTGTAAGCTAAAGCCACAAGAGGGATGGCTTTTCCCTGTTTCTAAACAACAAAGCCACATGTTGCCACAACCCTGTCTTTCCAACATATCACCAGTACCACAAGATTTGGAAAGAATTGCAGCCTTTCAGCATCTGACTCTCCAAACTCATCATGCTGGCTTTGCCACGATTTTTACACCTCTATTTTGCATGTTTAGAATGTCAAAGAGGAAAGGAGTACATGCCAGGAACGGAGTACACTTGGTACAAAGCTTGCACTACACTACAAATTAGAACTGAACTCAGGATGCATGCTTTCTTCATCATCCTACTGTGACGCAGCAGCACACTGAGGCAAGACCCACCTGCTCACTCTGCTCCCACACCTGCAGCTGCCTCAGAGATGGCACGGCCCAGATACTCAGCTTCCCAGAGAAGTGGATGGCTGCGAGCAGGCTCCCATCCGGAGAGAGGCTCATCTTGAAGATCCCATCCTATGTGAGAACCACAAGGTCAGAGCATGGCTTGCAGACGAGCAGAAGCAACCCCAGATCTAGTGGTGCTGCAGTACACGCCAGGGTTCCATGTGCCCCACGTCACTGAATGAGCTCCACACAGAAGAGCAGAAATCCGCCACTACAGGACTCTGCTGTCTACTTATATAGAGTCATAAGCCAAAAACACTACACACGTAAATTGTCATGAGTTCTCAATAGGATTGGTCTTAATTAAACTGTGAATTCCTTGAAATTTGAGCCCACACTAACAAGGTATAGTTAAGAGGTACATTCTCTTTTTCAGGGTGACGAAGTTGTAACTGAAACTGAGTGTTAGGATGGTTGTACAATTCCGTGAATATACTAAAAGCCATTGAATTCTACACTTTAAACAAGTAAACTGTACTCTATGTTAATATTTCAATAAAGTTGCTTTGTAAAGTCATTAAACCACAGGTTTAATAGGACTTTCTGTATCTTCTTTCTTATATTAAGCCACTAGCTCAAATGTCCAAACTATCTTTTCTTAATTAAAAACACTAATTAAAGCCTTATACTATTGGCAGCAATATTTAGAGTAGGAATTGTACCTTCTTTCAAATATTGTTATAAAATTTCTATCCATACTTTTTTCTGTGAGGAGGTTTTTAATGTTAAATGTCAAATGCTCTGTACCAATCAGCTTAAATTGCCTCACTTTCTTTAATTACCTTCTATCTCTCTGAAGCAATTAAAATGAGTAATCTCCAATTTCCTGTATCTTTCAAGTATACAAGCTATGTTACAATGAAAGAACAAATTCTAGTGCATATATTCTAAACATCCTGAATTACAGATTCTTAAAGAAAGAAACTTCAGATCAATATGAGGCAATGTCATAAGCACAGCTCTTCCAACACCCCATAAGCACTTAAGGAATATTACTTATTGACTAATAAACACACATGAGATACTGTTCCACACACTCAGTAGTCAACAACAACAACAAAAAAAGATGCCTTTCAAATGAAAAAGTCATCATCAAAAGCTGACACTACAAAAGTATGCAGGAAAAAAAAAAGACAGATACTAACATTCACCAACCTTGAGTAAACAGCCCTATGAATGCTTACTAGTGCATACAGTGACACGGTACACAGCTACAAACACACCCAGGCCAGGCTCTAAAACACACAGCGTGCACACAGATCTAACTACATAGGGATTCTGGTGACCATGTCTGAGAATGCAGGGCTAAGCAGATCTTTGTTACCTGTTCTTGGCCCTGGTGGCTATAAAGTTTGACACTTATCATCCTCAGTAGTCCCAGGGTCTTAGGTACCTAGAAAACAAGTGCACACCAGATTAACAAAATGGCTTATGTATAATGTCATTTTATCGTGAAATGAAAACCACAATAGACTTTTCAAAGTGATTAAGAAAAATCACTAATAGACGTCAAGGATCTTGGTGATACTCTGGAAAAAAAAAAACTCAAGTAATATATTCTTTCTTATTGAATATATCCATGATCAAATGGCTATATTCAATCTACAGGTAGAAAGTCTAGGACAACTGCCTCAAATTAGCATCAACTGCAGGCTGGGTGTGGCAGCACACACCTTAATCCCAGCACATGTGAGGCTGAGGCAAGAAGACTGCTATAAGATTGAGGCCGCCCTGGGCTACATGGCAAGGACCAGTCTAAAAAAATTACTGCAATCCTTTCTCAACTGAGACCCCAGTTACTATTTCATCACCATCATCACTGGGAAAAACACAGATCTAATAAAAATTCTACTTTTAACATGTAATCAAATTTCAAAACAAGGAAAAGTAGCAGTACTAATAACATTTAAAAATGTAGTGTGTGGCACAGGTTTGCAACCCCAAATGTAAGGAGGCTGAGGCAGGAGGATCACAAATAAGAGGCCAAACTAGACAAATTATTGAGACCCTGTCTCAAAAAGAAAAAAATTTAGCCGGGCGTGGTGGCTCACGCCTGTAATCCCAGCACTTGGGAGGTTGAGGCAGGAGTATCAGTGCGAGTTCGAGACCAGCCTGGGCTACAAAAGTGAGCACAGGACCAGCCTCAACTGCATAGCGAGACCCTGTCTCAAAAAGACAAAAAAAAAAAAAAAAAAAAAAAAATTTAAAGTGCTCAACAGAGCTCAATCTCAAGGGCACCTTGAGTTGAATCCCCAGATCTAAATACACAGAAAAAAAAAAAAAAAATCAAATTTTATTTTATTTATTTCACATGTACTTTTATCTGAAATTTTTATTTTAAAAGTACAATGGAGCCAAGCATGGTGGCACACGCCTGTAATCCCAGCACTCAGGAGGCTGAGGCAGGAGGATCAATGTGAGTTCGAGACCAGCCTGGGCTACAAAAGTGAGCTCAAGGCCAGCCTGAACTGCATAGTGAGACCCTGCCTCAAAAAGACAAAAAAGTAAATAAATAAATAAATAAAAATAAAAGTACAAATGGCCTGGAAAGCACAAGGTCCTAAAAAGATTAAATTCACATATCAGACAAACTTAAAAGTCTATCAAGTGTTTTCACATGTATTACCTCCTTTGATCCTGGCAGACAGCACAGTATATGACCGGCCAGGGGTAAGCTGGAATCTAAGCACCAGCCTGCTGACAGAGAGCCCGGCCTTTCTTTGCCCCTCATACAGAATTCTGACCTGATTGCTGTCACTGCTTATTGTACTCATCTGTGGACACAACAGTATCTTATCTTTCTATCCCTAATACCTGCAGCCACAATTCAGGGTTGAACAAATGAACACATAAAAATAGCCAGGTGGCATTAACATTAATTCAGAAGTTCTGGTCAATGCAGATACTGGACTTTGTGGTCTCTCTCACAACCTAGCAGTCCGGGGAGACCAGAATACATACATCCGCTGCATCTTTCCATCAATATCTCCTCCAGTCCATGGCCACCTCAAGCCAACAGGACTTGATGAGAATGAGGCCAACACCTGATGAAAGCAGCCAAGCCTACAACCTTGAGACATTAAGCCTCTACAGAATGACTATGAGTCAGCTGCAGGATGCATTTAAAATCCACACATGTAATTAAAATATGCTCACAGCATTCTGAGCCATGAATCATATAGCAGGGCATTTAGCTTGCAAGTCAGTATTTTTCCTACTTATTTTGTCAATGCATTAGTGTTCACCTTTTCAAGACTCCAGACCCACGCTGCAGGTCAGGGAGACAAGGACCTGAAGTGCTGCAGGAGGAGTCAGGAGACTGGTGAGTCCCGGGGAGCGGCTAAGCGGCACAGTGCAAGAGGACTCTGAGACCTTGGCCCCGCCCAGAGCACTTGGTCACACAGGTGCTGGATGACATGGGGCCAAACAGATGTGCACTCCGCTTCCTTTATACCTCCCCATCTCCTATACACTCATTGCCTTTTTTCTTTTTACTCAACATGTAACTTTGTCAAATTTCACAGCTATAGAAAAGTAAAACTGATCTTTTATCAGGAACAACCAGTTATTTATATTTTACCAGTGTTTTACCTCTATATGTACTGGTTGTGCTGTGCTGTGTTGTGTGACTTGGTTTGGTTTCACACAAAGTCTTCCTACCAAGTTGCCCAGGATGGCCTGAAACTTACATTCTTCTTGCCTCAGCCTCCTTAGTGTGGGGGTTCAAACATGAACCATCAAACCCAGATTCTTACAAATGCTTTTTTAAAAACTGTATTTTGACTAAAGCTTCAGGCACCACATTTGCTTTTTACACAGATTTCAGGGAGAAAACTTCTTCACTTTCCAAGGTTTGCACTGATATGTCACAAATAAAACTACAATCTGTTTATGATTGTAAAGTCACAAAGACAAACACAGCTAATATAGCCCTATAAATAAGAAATAATGGGTCCAGTATGTACAAGTAACTCCTACCTCACTCTTATTTTTTGGTCATTGTGGCATAATCATCACAGCACCAACCAGAGCTAGACACAGCTCCACAGGAGACCAAGGAGTTAAAATGCAAGTGGGAGACTTGGCCCAGCTTCTCCCCCACTCCACTGTCTCTGTCTCCCACTTCTGGGGTAGACCTCAGGCTCTCGACTCTGAGAGGCACTGACAACCCTCACACTGCCTCTTGCCCAGGTTCTGAGAACACCAAAGGTGGCCAAGTAGGTGCAGGGAATACAGACAGAAAATCCCAGGCTTGCATAAGCTGAGCTACAAAAGGTCATGTGCCATAAGACAGTCAGTCAATCTCATTTGAAAAAAAAAAAAAAAAAAGACCACTTTGTTGGGTGAAATCACATAGATTCAGCATAATGCCAAAGCCTTCTTTTCATAAGTACCTCTGTATTAGTTCCTTTTCAACACCAAATCATTTATTCTTTTAGATTATTTTTGTTTTTTTGATTATTTTTAAATTAATCTATTTTAAGAAAAGTAACAAGGCAAAGGCATTACTGAAGAGCAAATGGCCTAACACATTTATTTGTGTTATGCTTCAACATAGGCTTTAATGTTTTAGTTTTTCCCCTCACTTAAGAGGAACCTAGGGGGGCTGGGGAGATAGCTCTGAGGCACAAGTGCCTGCTGGGCAAGTGCAAGGTTGAGAGTTCAAACCCCAGTCCTGCAAAAAAAAAAAAAAAAAAGAGAGAGAGAGAGAAATCTAACCGCCCTACAGCACAGCCCACTCATTCCAGCCAATGTGCTAGGCAAACAGCATGTTATTTTGTTATATAACCAAGTTTTGTTTTGCTTTTGCGGAACTAGGGATCAAATTCAGGACCTTGTACTTGCCAGGCAGGTACTTGTGCCCCTGAGCTATCTCCCCAGCCCTAAACAGCAGGGAATTTCTATCAAGCACCTGCTTTCCTGTCGTTTACATAGGGTGGTGTGGTAGTAGACAAAGCCAGTCAGTGCCCACCAATACCTGATTTTGCTCACTTTTCCAGGCACATAGAGAACAACTCCTAGATCCTTAACATGAGGAAGGGCCACATGATTAGCCTTAAACAGAGAGAGATGCTGTTGCTTCTAGTCGAACACACAGAGGTTCCACTTTCTGTTTCTCTTCTCCCTTCTAAGGTCATAAATTGAGACCATGGGGCCTGGGTCCTCCAGTCTTGCCATCATCATCTAGAATAAGCCACCAAGGACAGACACAGTATCTAGCTACAGAAGACTTTGCTACAAATACAGTATCTTTTTTTTTTTTTTGTCTTTTTGAGACAGGGTCTCCCTATGCAGTTCAGGCTGGCCTTGAGCTCACTTGTGTAGCCCAAGCTGGTCTCGAACTCATACCGATCCTCCTGCCTCTGCCTCCCAAGTGCTGGGATTACAGGTATATGCCACCATGCCCAGCTACGGTATCAATTTTTATGTGACAAATGACAGAAATATTAGGACTTTTCATTGATTGTTTATGGAATTTCTGAATCATCACAATAGTGTAGGGGCCAAGCCTATACTATCACAGCTAAAATCAGCGTTCCTTTCCACAACCAATACTTGGGATAACAACTCAGAGGAAGAAAGGCAACTCTGGTGTACAAACTCAGAAGGTTCAGTCCATGCCATGTGGTTCCTCTGCTTGTAGGACTGTGGTGAAGCAGAAATACAATGAGAGAGTATGGTAGAGAGCTGCTTACTTTAAGGTGTGGGAGACCAAATAGGAAGACTGAGACCTAACTGGCCTCTCCTGTGAGCACCAGAGAGAAAGGCAGCATGAATGTGTGCTGACACACTGCAGGGAGGTCATACAGCTGAGACTGCCATTTACTCAAATATGTACCATGGACGGTGGAAAATGGATGAACCCTGTCTTACTGCCTATGTCCATGCCAATGTGAATAGAGCCAAGGTATACCACCCATTGGCCCCCACATTTTAACCTAATTCTGGGTCTCTTTGTGTTTCACCTTTGTCATCCCCTGATCAGGTACAAACTTGTAGGTTGGCCTTCTACATTAAGGCAGTCAGAAAACAGACAGAAAGAGATAAAACTTTCAAAGACAGGCACCCAGTAACCTGCTTCCCTCAGTGGAGCCCCAGATCCTAGTAGTCTGTTCTGTTCTGAACTCATCAGCTCTGAACTCTCTAAGCTGCCATGAAGATTAGCTGTCATGATGTATCATGTGTGGTGTCGTCCCCAAAGATCCTTGTATCAGAGGGTGTTGGCCAGCCTGTGGGGCTTTTGGGAAGTGGGGGCCTTCAGGAGGTGAGGTCTAAGGGAAGAAGCCAGACTCCTGGGCACTGTGCCCTTGAAAAAGTCATGAAGACCTCACCCTCTCTCTCCCTCTGCATCCCTTCCCAGGAGCCATGACGGACATGACTCAACACAACCTAGCCACCATGCACTGAATCTCTGAGAGTGCAAGCCAGAATGAGCCTTTCCTCCTTAGGAAGTGTCCATCTCAGGAATCTTGTCACATCCACAGAAAACTGACTAACAGTGGGATCTCTGACAGAAAAGAGAAACCCAATAAATAACTACAGAAACCATCAATGAATGGACAGATGAAGAGTTCCAAAGGACAGGACACTACAAGAGGAAGTGCACTGTGGCACTTAAGAACATAGGCTATGGATGCCAGGGTGTGGCATCCATTTCTGCCTGGCTAGTGAAGGGTCCACTTCCCTAAGCCACTCACTTTCCTGTGAGGACACTGGGGCTGGTTACAGTTTCACTTCAAGGGTTGGCAAAATGAGTCAGTCCAAAAGTCAGCCCAGGCTAGCCAGTCCAACACAGATGCTGATGCTTATGGCCAGCCAAATAGCTCAGCAGATCAAAGCGCCTGCAAATAGGCACTGGGGCCGAGGGTTCAATCCCCAGGCCTGCTATGCCAACCCCACCCCTGGGCTGCACTGAGCCATCAATTGAGACTGGGCATGATGGCACACACCTATAATCCCAGCTCTTGGGAGGCTGTAAACAGGCTGATCATTATGAGTCTGATATAGTAGTTAGATCCTGAATATCCCGTAGACCCCTACGTAAAATACAAAAAAAAAAAAAAAAAAAAAAAAAAAAAAAAAAGAAAAGAAAATGTTGTTCAAGTTCAATCTAATGCACATTACTAAAACTTGATGTTTGAAAGAAACACTATCGTTGCACTAGCCTTAGTTTTCCTCACTGAAGACATTATTTTTTCCTTTAAGTCTCACAGAGATGCATTTGTTTAAGACCACTTAAGACAGTAAACACCATGCAAGTGCTCACCATAGTGACCCTGTCTCCTCCACTGTTGACCTGCTTGTAATAGGGTGAGCCTGAGAGGACTCTCCACGCAGACAGACCGCAGCTGGCTGCCTTCGAGATGCCCACTTCTGTGGCTTCGCAGCCGCCCATCAACAAAAGTCTGAAGAGCAAGAAAATACAGAGCAAAGTTGTAAATAGGAACAAGATAAAGGCAGCGAAACATCACAGAAAGCCATGTGCACAAGAAAACTAAATTAAAGCCACTACATATTAAACTTACCAGGCCAGAATTTTAAGTGAAACTACCAATAGGAATGAATTTTTTAATTGGAACTGCACCTTCACCTGTACAGAAACAGCACTTAAACATTCAGGGGGGCGGGCAAGTCTGACGCTCAGCTCCTTCACCCACTGATACTGACCAGGCTGACAGCAAAGAGCATTTGCATAGCTTTACCACATGTACATGCTCATCTGAGTCTGATGCACAAGGGTCCCATACAGCACAACAGGAAGAAAAGACAAATTGGACATGGTGGTGCACCCCTATGAAGCCAGCACTCTGGGAGGCTGAGGTAGGATCCAATGTTCAAACCCAAACTGGGTAACTGGCTGACAAGACCCTGTTGTATAATAAAAATATTTTAAAAGGTGGGTGCATGGTTCAACATGGAGGCCCTGACTTTGATTTTTCTTTCTTTTTTATGATAAAACAAATTTTCATAACCAAATAAGAGTAATAGTTATTACACTGTACATCATTATCTTCAAAGAATACTCACCTTTACCATACTCTCTTAAATCTAAAATTCTCAAAACAAGATAAAAGTCCTTTGAGATTAGCCACCCTGTACACCACTGAGCATCCACATTTCAGCCTGAAAACACCTGGCTGGGCACACCTGCCAGGATGGACAGGTGTGCAGATAGGAGGAGTCAGAGCCTTTGGCCTCAGCTTAACCACACCAGCTTCTGTCCTCCTGCCTGACAGCAAAGGGGCTGACTCTTCTAGATCTTCCAGCCAGAGGAGTTGGAAGCTCAAAGCAGGACCATAAAAATAAATAAAATAGGGATAAACAGTATGTACACACACACACACACACACACACACACACACACACACACACACACACGGAAAGAATTAAATAGGCCAAAAAAGAACAGTACAGTAATCCTAACAGCAGAGACAGGGCACAAGGCCTGAGTATCACCATATGTGACACTAAGGACATTGAAATTGGTAGCCACACAAAAAAAAATTGCAAAAATAAATCCAAAGGTTTACCATGAAGGCTCTGCAATCTTAACACTGGCTGGAGCAATCTGCCCTCTAGTGGCTGAGAACTCCTTCCAGGCAAAAGGCAGAGCAAGAAGTTGACAACAATAACTTCTCTGTTCTACCCAATGGCTGGTATACCAAGATACACAGCAGGAAGGGAGGGAGAGAGAGGAAGGATACACTCCGAGTGCCACAATTTTAAAATGTGGAAAGGATTAGGGCTTAGCCCAGTGATACAGCACTTGAACTAGCATGGCAGCAGCCCTGGTTTAGATGGATTTAATGGGACCTGAACTGTCAAAAAGTCAAGGCTCCACACATGTGACTGAACCCTCACATCTAGAGCGATAAGCAGTTCCTCCCTAGAGAAACGTGAAGCTTCATCTATTTAATTCATATCTACATATTACCTAGTAGCTCAGTGTTTTTATTAACTCTACTTATGATTACCAATGACATAAAGAACTTAGAAGAAAACACACACAATCAAGACAAAGTCAGCCTTTCTCAAACAACAGGAATGCACCAAGAAGGCTGAGGGCCCAGAACACACAAGCTGGGACTCCTTCCAGACCTGGAGCTCCGGAGACAGGCATAGGGGAACCCAATCTCTAACTCTAACTACACCTCTAGGAATCTTAATGCTGTTGGTCAAGGGCCAGGCATGAGATCCACTCCATGCTGTATTTAAGGAGACTATCTGGGCTCTTGAAGACATTGCTCATGATCAGTGAAATTATGAAGCACTGGAATACGTAGTCAACATATACTTCAGGATGATCACAGAAATCAATTAGGTTGAAAGATTACTTATTAAAAACAAAACAGGAAATTCTCTTCTTGGTCTGCTTGATTACTTTTGTAATGAAATTACTCTCCTAGCAACTTGATGAAAGTCAATATATAATACAGTTAAAATTCAATGGCAGCTGGCCATAAATTCCATATGACATAATTTAGAACTCAGAATCAAATATGAGAACATGTATAAAAATTTAGTCCTGCTGGCTTTGCACCCCCCACAAGCAGAACTGGACTCACAGATGCTGGCTGGCACAGAACAAGCAACTTCTGCAAAAGGACAGCTCATAAGTACCTTAAGCTTTGTGGACTACAGCCTGTTTCACAATGCTCCACTTAAGGAACAGCATAAAAAATGCCATATACAGGGTGTCCAAGAAGTGTGGCCACATATCTGCAAAACTTTACAGACACCTGGACAGAATTTTCATGATCTCCCAAGTACCTTGTTCTAGTATTTTTCAACTACCTAAGAAACATTAACATGTGGCTGGCAACAGGGCAGGCAAGATTCACAGGGTACAGTGTGCCAAGCCCTCACCCAAAGAAAAGCCCTCAGCCCTAGGCATAGAAGATGGGAGTCTGCCCAACTCTCCTGCCACTGTGGGAAGTGTCTAGGTCCCAGGAGCCTGGATACACCACACAGAGCAACACAAGGGCACCATGACAGAGCGTGAGACCAGAATTTGGCATGAGTAAGGATGCAGCAATCAGCTCCATAGCTTTCTCTATCATCACGGACTTGACTGAACTCAATGCAGCATCCATTCCAGCAGTGTTTAAAGTCTGCAAAGGGGCCAGTGATACAGCTCAGTGGACTAAGCACCTACTTAGTAAGCACAGGGACCAGGGTTCAATCCCACACTGAGCCAACCACCAAGACCAGGCATGGTGGCATATGCCTATAATCCCAGTACTGGGGACACTGAGAACAGGAGGATCACTGTGAATCTGAGCTGCGCAGTAAGACCCTAAACCAAACATGTAATACATGGAAAGAAAGAAAGAAAGAAAGAAAGAAAGAAAGAAAGAAAGAAAGAAAGAAAGAAAGAAAGAA